>CP137682.1:834866-849866 GCA_037976565.1 Mesocentrotus franciscanus | reverse complement strand
GACATAATTATACACAAATACATAAACGAGAAACAACAACGAACTAAGACACAAACAGATATATTTGATGATGAATGATGAATTTTGACAAAAGTCTTATAGGCCTATATCAGCGATACATGTAGGCTTATTTTTTTTAAAAATCATTATTTGATGTTGTTATCAACATAATTATCAGCCATACAGATCTTTAGCTCCTAATAATTCGTTGCTCAATGGTCTGTTATCAATCTCAGGGCAGTGACAAAACATTGTTGCACATGTTCCAGTAGTCAGTACAGGCTTACGGTGGGGGTGGGGGGGGGTGGGTCACGGGGTAGGCTTGCCTCACCCCCATGAATGGTAACGAAAGAGAATTAAAAAGAAAGGGAAAGGGTGTAAAAGGGACTATTTCACTCTCCAGCACTATTACCCTAGTCTATGGCATTCAATTCACACCATTCATCATTTTTCTCCCTATTTTCTTTTACTTAATTATGTTCATGTATTAATGCCGTCACTGTTCATACTGATTTCACTTCCTAATCCTTTTACCTCACAACCTCGGTTCCTATTTTCGGTTAGTTTCTTGTGCAATAAGAGCATTCTTTCTTTTGAATTTACACTCCAAAACGAATCTAAAACGACTCCTCAAAGAGTGGATTTACACTCCAAAATGAGTCTAAAATGACTCCTCTAAGAGTAGCTTTACATTCCTATACGTAATTAATGAGTAACAAGAAGACATAGTGATTACATACTGAATAAGTTTTTTATAATGGCCGATGAGTCGGGCGGCAAAGGAGGATCGTCACGATAGAGTATTTCATCACAGGTAGGTAAGGACACAAACCATGTTGAGTGGTTCTCCAGGCATTCGAGATGAAAATCGCCATTGACCGTGTACCCCTCATCGCAGTAGAAAATGGGTACAAGCGCGATACCCCCGTGTGGAATGGGCATGGTCGGTTCTCCACAGGGACCACAGTGATCAGGCTGACAGGGAACTATCTAAACAAAAATAAACCCGTTACTGAGGGCATTGACAGGTCCTTATTGCGGGCAGCCGACGAAAAAAGAAAAGAAAGGGAAGGAATAAACCGTAATGGGTTTGTGTACCTTTTCCCAACTCTATTTCGCTTGCTTAAATTCTGCCTTGAACAAACTTGAAAAAAACAAACAAAAAAAAAACACGCTGATTAATTAGGTGGAATGGAATTTAAAAGAAAAAAAAGTTTTAAAATGATCCATCAAAATAAAAATATTCCAAGGGTTGCCTGGATGGCCCCACCTTTTTATTTTTAAAGAGTGAGAGAGATAGGGAGGAGATATTTTACAAACACATTTAACGTTCTGTCTACAAAGGTGAGTTTGTTATTTTCCTGTTCAATTATTTTGTTGGCAAAAATAAGTCTACCCCATGAATAACAAAGAAAACTTCAATTCTCCGTCAATTCTATTTTCATCACATCGGGCACAAAAGTTAACAGCAGCGAGAGGAATGAGGCGGAGGAGAAGAAGAGGAATTTAATTCAAATTTGATTTCATGTGTTTACTTATCTGATGAAAACAGTCATAATACAATAATAAACATACAATTCTAGGCCTATAAATAACAATTTCTGCTTGAAAAAAGAAAACATGAGAAGAAGAAAAATGTACATTCTAATGATGATGTAAAATTTGACAGTAAAAATTCAATAAAGACAAGGACAATCAATTTGTGGTGGGGCAGGAAAGGCAAAAGGCTAATCCCGATTTGTATAGAACAATAATCATGATAATCATAAGAATTATAACAAATATAACTATAACAAAGAAACATTGAAAAATTGAAAAACCTTACATGACGGCCGTCGACCTTGTGTCTTGTTTCTGATAAGGGCCGTATGAATAAATGCCAAGTAGACGACACACAGAACTATCGTCGAAATATATCGAACCATAATACAAAATATCGCCTTTTTTCTCGAGATGCAAATTTGGGTCGAAATTTATCGCCGTTGTGCAATTCTAGCTCCTTGTTGGTATGGCTATCTTCATAGAGCAAGTTGGCTTTATAAGCACCGAATAAAAAAAACAGAGAAAGCGGACTGGCGGATATGAAAGAGAAATAGAAAGAGAGAGAGAGAGAGAGAGAAAGAGAAACGTAGAGTGCGAATAAAAAACAGAGAATGCGGACTGGCGGATATGAAAGAGAAATAGAAAGAGAGAGAGAGAGAGAGAAAGAGAAAAGTAGAGTGAGAGAGAGAGAGAGATACTTCATTAAAAGAAAAAGAAACAAAATCCCCTTTCAAGCACAATCCCTGATCTTTATTTTAGCATCAAGGGCAGGCAGCTCTTGATTTTTGCTCCCTTTGTTTGAATTTCCGCATTTTATTTTCTGCAATTACATCACTTTTAATTATTGTTTTCAAATCATGCACTTTTGTATAGGGCGAAACTGATATTCGAAAGTGCTCATTCATTCAAAATCGCAAAGTTTGATTGACAGAGAGAATTTATATTTTCAGGGGCGGCAGAACATTTTCCAAAGAAATTAAATGGGAAAAGGAGGCATCGTCAACAATCTTGGTGGAAAAATATTTCTCTATGCCCAGGGGCGTCAATCCTTTTGAAAGGTGCGGGGGGCACAATGGAGTAAAATATGAAGTGGCACTAATGCGCCACAATCCACGTTTGCGCGGACAGGGGGGATGTGCATGGAACCTTCAGAAGTTGAAAGAAAAATTGAATTTTCAAACTCATTTGGCGCGATTTTGTGCATACTTTCTTGTAATATTTGACTGAAAATCATTGACTAGATTCCAATGGATTTTTTTCCTGAAAGGGGAATATCTTATGTCACTATTACAAAGACTCTGAGACTTGGGCCTTATTGAGGAGAGATACTGATAAAACATGTCAAATGCCTACTACATTATAATTATGAATGCTTCGTTTCTATAAAGTTGAATTTCTTGTCATTAATTAATTAATTAATTAATTTATTTATGATTTCTTTCAACAGGGTAGTTTCATTCAGTTCCACTGGAAGCCAGTGGATCTGCTTTTCAAGAAAACCCTACATAATACAATAACAGTATAATACAAAAGTATAATACTGCAATAATTAAAAACTGTACATACATGTGAAATATCAAATTAAACATATATCTTATAAAAATAACACTATTTGAATCATAAAATATTTGTTATCAATTATTAAAAATGAAAACAAATACTAAACTATTACACTAACAAAACCACGCCTAAAACCAAAACCAAAACCAATTAAATAAAATAGAAATACTAACATAATTACAGAAGGAATAGAGTAGAGTAGGCCTATTGCACTTTTGAAAGTTTGAAAATGTCTGTATGGTATGCTTGGTGTGAGCAGGGAAGCGTTTCACGAAACCGTCGTAAGTATAAGTTCGCATGTCTAGTGAAAATAATGTATGTATTGAATTTAGCACGTGTTTAATCAATGGGATGTCTGTGATATTGAAGGCCTACTCATGACGGTTTTGAGAAACGATGCCTTGTTTGAATGTTGATGCAACTTGTGTTGGCGACCGAGCAGGACAACAACTTCATTATACCTTGCTCGGTGTTTAAAGCAAATCTGCTCAATACTGTCCCCTCCTCCGTGCATGGAGCACATTTTCCCTTTTTGATTTACGAAAACTGTTTGATCTCAAACATTTAAATATTATGGCTTCTTATATCAAATGAGTTATTATGGTTTAATGAGTATCTTACAAATATATATCATTTTGTGTTTATAAATGGAGTAAAAAGCAATTTTTTAACAGTCAAATCAGGTGTCCCACAAGGGTCAACTTTGGGGCCCTTAATGTGTTGCTTGTATGAGTGATTTATGTAATGTTAGAGTATCACATGATTTCAAACTTTAACTTTATGCAGATGACACTGCTGTAAAAGCAGTAAAAGCTGTAAAAGTTAGGAAGTAAATGACTTAGAAAGTACGCTTCAAATTCAAAATCAATGTGATCTAATTTCAACTTGGATAGACTTAAACAAACGTATGTGAAATACAGATAAAACAAAGGTAATGATATTTGGTCCCAAGAATAATTCATGCAACCTGGGCCCTGTCTTACAAAGAGTTACGATTGATCCAAATCAATCGCAAGTCCTCCAATCAATCGCAAGTTTGCAGTCTCCTATCTCTTATGTACATAGTTGCGAATGATATCAATCACAAATAAGTTGCGATTGATATCAACTCTTTATAAGACGGGGCCCAGGTGTTGAATATATATTTAAAAAACGAAGAATAGAGTTTGTTTAACATTTCAAATACTTAGGAGTTACCTTGGACACAAAACTTAATTGGTCGATGCATGTAAAAAACACTGTGAATAAAATTACTCGAGCAATGGGATCCATTCGTTCAGTTGAACAGTATATCTCCCTTAAAAACATGATCAAATTATATTATTCTCTCAAGGCTTCTGATTTTGCCATGCATAGAGCTATACATTATTATCATGGGCATATCGATCATAATAACTTTTTTATAAACAAGTGACAAATCTTTACTTTATAGAATCTATGTGCGAGGAAGGGGGGGGGGTACGATTTATAGTCATTTATGGCTATAAATGATAATTATGCTGAAATACTAATGGGGAAGATATGGAGAATGGAAACTGAACACTAACTACTGACCCTTTGTTGTATTTTATCTGTATTAATAAAAGTATATTTTCAGAAGTGTGTATCGTGATCAAAAGTCTTAATACTTGTTTCCATTATCAGTCTATATTTTTCCTTTTGATTTGTTTTATTATGCAGGGCCCGCGGAACGGTGGGGCTCGGGGGGCTCGAGCCTCCCCCCACACTTAAACAAAAAAACTTTGTTAAAGAGAAATAGAAAGAAAGAGAGACGCTATATATTTAATGGTTACATTGTAAAAATCATACTTAATGGCGACCCTAGAAACGGAAAACGTACATTGGAACGCATATCAAAGGAATGGTATAGGTACAGGCTGTATGCATAGCAAATCATAGACATGGTAAATGCCCGTTGAAGTGGTCTGGGCGGAGGCTGATATGCTTTAGTGAACTGACTTGATGAAGTTGATGTACCGTATATAATAAAAAGTAATTTATTAAAGTTTCTCAGTGTTAAGAAGGCTTAGGCGTATATAAAGGGATTTACTGCAAGGACGAAGTGTGAAAAAGTCAGACATGATTGGCATTAAATTCTATGGGTTTGTTGGATTTAAATTACTAGAGATTAAATAAAGTATCAAAATATGCCCATCTGATTTGGTCTAAATGCCTTATAAACCACGCCAATTTATGCTCCGCTCGCTTCGCTCGCCACGCTCTACCTGATCGTAAATACTTTAGCACCCCCACTTTGAAAAACGTTCCGCGGGGCCTGCTATGTATTGTACTACTTTACTATTTATCAAGTTGCCTATATTGTTTCACATTGTATTTTAATTGTATTATGTAATACATGGCTCTCTATCTATTCTGTGTTCTTTATACAATTGTACAAAGAACACAGTGTAGATAAATAAATATTCGGGGAGGGGTTACAGTTAATTGTTGGATGGAAGGTCTTAAATACCACCTCCATAGCATCTGGGATATGCGAGAGATTCGCCAGAAAAATAACGATGTTTTAATGCCGTCACAATATGAACCAATCCTGCCAAAGCAGACGACATCCCATAAAGAATAAACATAATTGCAATGCTATTATTTCTCAAATTATAATGAGTTTAGTGTATATAAATCTGCTGGAATTTTACACCATTCAAAAAGGGATATCAAACCGATTCTGATAACAGGATAAGGATTAATGAACATTCAAAGAAACCACACTTTCAAATTGAAACCCCCCCCCCCGAATGATAGCATGGATGGCATTAATTTGTTCCCTCTTGAAACGCCGAACATACCGCGGTGTATGCAGCTGAAACTACAATGGCGATGGATTCCTTTATTTCTTTATCCTTGTATTTTTCATCAAAATAATACCATGCGCGGGGTTTAGAGTGAGGCAATAGACTAAACATTTAGCCTGAGGGTAGTGAAGTAAGAGAAATAACTGAAGAGAAGATCATAAAACAGGCACTGAAAATGTGTAAGATGTCATAGGACATATAGTTTGCTTGTGCAAATCATGTTCAACATGTGACGTCACACATCTCAGCAGCGATTGTTTTTGTACGTTATAGAAATTCTACAAATTCATCATTATTTTCCTCTTCTTCCTCCTCCTCTTTTTCTTCTTCTTCTTCTTCTTTTTCTTCTTGTACTTTTTATCATTTCTATCATCAGTTTAATGTTGTTATTATAAGTATCTTTAATAAGTGATTCTTTTTATGGTTCTTATCTGTCTGTAAATATTACTATTTAACTTATTAATTTTGTACATGTCTGTAGGGGACCCCACTGGAAATAAGCTCTCGAGCTTTCGTGGGTTATCCTGTTCAAGCTGACTTTTTTTGATCTGTTATTATTGTATATGTTGGAAGCTTGTCGAATAAAAATCAATCAATCAATCAATCGATCGGAGAGCTTTTAGGTGCTATGCCGGGGCTGTATTTAAGCGTTTTGTAATTGATAATAATCATTACTTTGAATGTTTCCAAGCATTGAATTTTGATAACCTTGTCCAATCAAAGTTTCACCTTTGCAATAATGACAATAAAGTTAGTTTTTTAAATCAATGAACCTTCTCTTTATTGGCAATTGGCAAGCATCAAACATCATGTTTTTTTATTTTTTGATACTGTGGTGGTATAAAAGCACCAGGGGCGGCCGAGCGACTTCCAAAGTGGGGGAGGGGCACCAAGAAAAAAGGGCACCTACAAACGGAAATCTCAAAGCGAAAATATACAATTTTTTAGACATTGGTATATACCCCTACATTGTGATTACATTATCAGGGATGATTTCAATATTTGTTTCACTTTATACACTATACAAGATATTGCTTAAGCATCATGCTTTGCAGTTGGGTGTGCAGGTCTGAAAATCTATTTGCGAGCGAGCGAAGCGAGTGAGGAAAAATTTTAAGATTTGTGAGGTCGCAGTGCGAAAAATTACCAGTTATAAAGAGGAAAAAAAAACAATCCTGATGGGGTTATAAGCACATTTTCATAGCGGAAGACTGAAAAGGCCTTTGATAAGTAACATAAGTATATCATCTATAGATGCGTGCGAGCGTAGCGAGTGAGCTTTGGCGAAAATTGCTCTTAGTCGCTTGAAATTAGGGGCGCGTTTAATGATGAGAGGAAAAAGGGACACTTATCAGAAAAGAAGCACGTGTCAAAGTACAAAGAGTAATTATCAGAGGTGAAATAGGGCACTTCTTACACCCTCAAAAAGAGGCACTCACCAGTGAGGGATGAAAAACGTCAGTCATGAGAATAGGAAATGGGCATTTGTCGACGGAAAAGGGCCCCATCAGATTTTGATAGGGGCATTTATAAGAGGTGAAAAGGGGCATTTATGAAAAGGGGATAGGTCCCTTATTAGAAAGGAAAAGGGGCACATTTCATTGTTAAAAGGGAAATTATCAGAGGTGAAAAGAGGCACTTATCGCACCTGAAAAGGGGTTTTGACCAGATATGAAAAGAGGCATTTATGTGAATGAAAAAGGGGCACTTATAATAAAGGAAAATGTGCATTAGCTGAAAGAAAAAGGGCACCGATCAGATTTTAAAGGGGCATTTATCGGAGGTGAAGGGGGCATGCACTTACCTGAAGTGAAAAGGAGTAACTACTCGTACCTGTAAAGGGTTATTTAACAGAGAAGGGGCACTTATGTGAAGGGGAAGGGGCTCTTTTTTAATGGGGCACTTATCATTAGGAAAAGGGGCACTTATTAGAAAGGAAAGGGGGCACATGTGAATATATAAGGTGCGCTTATCCGAGTTAAAATGGGGGTAGTTATTAAAAGGGGAAGCTTAGGCACTTCTTACAAAGGAAAAGGGGCACTTGTCAAAATAAAAGAGGCACCTCTCAGATTTGAATAGGGCAATTATCAGAGGTGAAGGGGGCACTTATCAAAAGTGAAAAGAGGCACTTCTCGTACCTGAAAAGGGGCACGTACTAGAGATTAAAAAGGGCACTTATGAGAATGGAAAATTGACACTTATTGCAAAGGGAAATGGGAACTTGTCGCAGTAAAAGGGTCACGTGTCCAAATAAAAGGGGCACTTATCAGAGTTGAAAAGGGAAGGGGCACTTTTACAAATTAATAGGGGCACTTGTCAAAGTAAAAGGGGCACTATTCCTAATGTAAAAAGGGCCACTTCTTACAAAGTTAAAGGGGCACTTTTCGGGTGCTTGGAAAAGTGGGGCGCCTCTGAAAAGCTCACTGTAGGCCTATACATATAAAACTGTAGCAGCTATAATTAAATAGGGGGACGTGCACTTTCTAAGTTTCCATGCTGCCAGTGGGAAATGGTTTTGTTTTTGTTTTTTTGTTTTTTTAATATGAATGTCGTGTATATTTTGCAGAAGGGGCACTTTATGTTTCAGGAGAAGCCATTTTGTGTACAGTATACTAGAGGCATGCACTTGTCTTTGAAAAAGTGGGTGCAGTTATAAGTTTGGAGTGTAATTTCGCAAAAATAATCATAAAAAAACTTTTATGCAAATTTAATTTTGCCTACTAAAATTGGCCGCAGTTAAACACGCATACACTTTATCAAAACAAGATTCACGATTTATCATGCCAAATCAAGCAAATGATAATTTTCTCTTTGAATAAGGGTTTATTTTATATAAAATTTATTAAAATTAATCGGCAAATCTTCTTACTTCGCCGTACCGGTAATTATAGTTACAGTTTTAATAAAACACAGAGTTTTGAGATGAGGTTATAATAAGGTTGGTTTTGCAGCGCAGGTCAACAGTACATGCATGCAGTATGTTAAGAAGGTCACGTCACGACTGCGCGCGCTGTATGTAGAATCGACCTAGGGCCTACTGTTTACATGATTATGAACGAATCGGCGCTTATTTCAGAAAACTGAATACGATTACGAGTCACTTAGAAAGTCACCGAAAAAAACTTATTTGCAAACTAATTTTACATTAGGAAATGTAATGCGTAAAAATGACAGAAATGGTGAAGCATCCGAGTCCGAAGCCAGAAGTTGCAGAACCAGCAAAGGCAGCAGATGCAGACTCCACGTTATCATTCCCGCTAGAGCTCCACGGACAGCGGGCGGGGACTCCAAGCCTCTTATACCAACTTCGTCGGATAGGAGCTCCGGCCAGCATACAAGGGGTCAAGGATGTATTTAAGTGAGTTAGGCAACTAGATAAATATTATAGACCTATGTCTAACTACACCCTTTTGCATCTAGATGTATACTGATTACTCACACTGTAGCACAATAACAACAACGTCATTAATCAAATGCTTTGCCTTTATTTAATTTTAAACGTAGTCTACCAAGTACTATAAGTATAATAGAGCCGAGGTCTACTAATAATATTATTTGTAATAAATTACAGAAACAGTAATTCTAGATCTAGGCCTTAGGGTCTAGACCCATTTTTATATTTTGTTAGCAGGTTAGACTAACTCGCCAGTATCATACTTGTGCCACTTTACTAAATTGATCCCTTGTGTCGGTAAAACTAAAAAAGCATTTTCTTGTAGGGCCTATCGCTATTAACTCTGCTGAATTCATGTGAACACTTTTCACATGTGACACATTTTGTTTGAAATTGAATACAAACTTAAGAAGTGGGAAATTGATAGCACATACTGCCTGCCCACAAAGGCTCACACTAAAATGTTATCGTCCAGGATCTCCTGCTTTTGCTGTTGGTGTTACAGCACTTACCATGTAGTTAAAGACAGAGTTAAAGTTAAGAGCGGTCCGTGGCCGTGTGGGACACAAGTTTTGCTCTGTGTGAGATTTGTACACCACTTTATTCCACCTAGTCTGATGTGTGTGAACTCTGAGTCTCTGATGCATAGAAACGGCCAATAGTCTGTTTACTCCTTAACCAATCGGATTACAACAGTGTTAAACCCATTGAAGGAGTAATGTTGTTAAAGGGGAAGTTACCTAGTCCACCCTGATATTGAGTTGGTTTTAAAAGAAGCAAGATAATGAGAGGAACAGGTCATTGAAAGTTTGAGCAAAATTCTGATTCAAAATAAAAAAGTTTTGATCAATCAAACACAAATTGGCAACTCTGCGACGTATCTTGTGAGGTCTCCTACTCCCTCCCATTTGCTCTGTACTAAAAAGAAATCATAAATTTCTATTTTCCTATAGAATATATTCAATCATACATGCACCCTAGATATATTTATTGCAAACATGTTTTTATACAACCTTACCTCTGCATGAAACAAATCTATTCCATCATCAATAACTAAGAAAATGAAAGTTATGAGGTTTTCTGTACAGAGCAAATCGGAGAGAACCTCGCAAGATACGTCACAGAGCTGCCAATTTGTATTTTAACCGTTGACACTTTCAAAAATCCATAACTTTTCTATTTTGAATCGGATATTAATTACTCAAACTTAATTGGTTTCTCTTGTTTTTCTGCTTTTATTAAAACCAGCTAATTAACAGTGTGGACTTCCCCATTAAATTTTATGGACAAAACATGCTATAAAAATAGAGTTTAATATACCGATATTGACTCCTTTCTACTAATAGGCTGACCAAGCCCAGGACCACCATGGGGAGGAATGAATCAGATGTGGACTGTTTCGTAGATTCTTCTGTACACACCAGGCTGATCTCTCGCCAACATGCTGAGATTCTCCTAGAGATGGATGAGAACCAAAGTCCAATACTCTATGTATTAGACAAGAGTCTGAATGGAACATTCGTCAATGATGTCAAGGTAAGATCCTGTCAGTTTTTCTTTTCTTTTCATAAGATTTTAATGTTACAGTGCATATTTTTGTGAGGATGTTTCTTCCAACTAAAGCAGGCTTGATGGTCGACAGGGATCCAAAAGAAAAATAAACCCATGATATGCCTGAATTTACATGGTCCCCCGCCAATTTGAACAATTGCATATTATATGAATATTCATTTTAGGGGTCATTTTTTCTTCTTCAAATTTTCCAAGCAACATGCAAGACTTGCGTCGGCTTGTGTGATCTCCCCTGTCAGGTGTTCTGCCAAAGGCAGGGCCACACACCGGAGCCCTCTTTCGTTCTTTTTCCATCCCTCTACAGGTATCTTCAGCCTTCTTCTTCATTATGTTATATGATCTGTCACCTTTCAAGCACCATCTTTTGTTTCTGATTTGAAACTTAGCGTAGAGTTAGGGGTATGGTTAATGGTGACTGATAATGGTAACAACTAATTTAAGTTATTGCTAATTATTGGTCTCCCACAGTTAAAGACGCATAGAAGTGGGCTCTCTTGGGCAATTTGACAAAATTTGGGTATTTACATTCGGGTGTTTCAGTTTTATGACCAACAGGCCGTATGTACATGTAATGCTCTGCCTTTTCCACCTACATGTATTCCCCATTGGCATAGTCATCTTACATTTCAATCACGCGAAGACTCTCTGAGAGACAAGGGGTATTTCTTGATTCATTAATGGTATATGCATTTCCACCAAGTCTGATGTCGGTGAGTTATGACCTTCCGCACAAGGAAACTGATTATTATTATCATCATTATGTATTTGACATCACCTGAGCCTGGGAGGCGAAAAACGAACTGAATCACTTTAACCCTCGGCCTCGGGTCTCTCCTCCCGGGTCCTGTTGCACAAAACTTACCATTGATGGTAACTTTTCCATCAATTTTGATTGGGATTGTGCAGGTGGACCAATACACCGGGGTTTCTCCTAGTACTCTCATACAAATAGTGCAGTGGGTTCTTAATGTGCAAAGGTGGAGAGACTCCTCTACACAGGGCCCCCCATTTAACGTCCCATCCGAGGGACGGAGTGTTTTCCACTGTAACATAGCCTGCATCCATGAAACAGGGGAGGCACGTTAACACACAACGTGCAGGCTTCAGTCATCCGCCTGGGTTGGATTCGAACCAACGATCTTTGGTTCGACAGGCAGAGGCTTTACTAACTGAGCCAACTCACCTCCTCCCTTTAAGTGAAAAAGGTATTTGATATCAATGTTGCAGCTGATACCTTCATGAGATCAAAATGAAAATGATTTACTGTATACATGTACATGTAGATGTCTTTCTCTTCATCGGTCAAACAGGACCAACCCTTTAAGGTTACATCAGAATTTACAGATGGTAAAAACCACAATGTGGTGCAAGAAAACTAACTCGATGCCCATGAACACAAGCAATCGCTTCGTATGATGTATGTTGATGGTGATGATGATTCACAGCATTTTTACATTAAGCCATATTTCTGTTTAAAAAGCATTCAAAGGTGCAGGCTCCTTCAATAAAATCAATATTCTCATACATGTATATGCTGACTTAGGTAGGTTTTGAGGCACGGTTTGAAGTGTTTCTAGAGACTATATAGACTGTCAATGTCATGAAGAGAGGAATGGAGCGAGTATCGTAAGCAAGCAATGGAATGGAGACGAACAAATGAGAAGACACAGTCTCCATATCCCATGAGATCAGGACCTGGGGGGTGTTTCACGAAGATCCTAAGTCAAACTTAACTCTTAGTTGGACTTAAACATTATGGAGAGCCATTTGTAGCCTTAAAATAAAATATATTCAAAAGCGAAAATTCAAGTATTTTAGACTTTTTATAAATTCCACATCAAGAACATGAAATCTCCTTGATAATAGAAAATATGAATGATTTGAATCAACATTTTATGCCTTTTAAAATAACTTTTACAAAATATTTTCATAGATGCTAACAGCTTTCCATAATTGTTAAGTCCAACTTGGAGATAAGTCCAACTTAGGATCTTTGTGAAACACCCCCCCCCCAGGTCCTGATCTCACAGGATTATTGATGGCCTTGTTTTGTGTGTAATATATAATGAATTGATTCTGTGGTTTCGTCTCTTTCATTAGGTCACATCTCAGACCAAAGTACCTCTGAAGGAAGGAGACACCCTGACCCTGGGACATCTTAGAGGAATCCAAGTCAAACAGGGTACCCATGCAGAACAACAGAACTCAGAGTTCAGATTCATGGTGAGACAATTTTTTCCTTTGTTTTCGATCATAAGCTCGGATACCAAAGTCAACTATGATGTTGTTTCTTAACAGCATGCACCCCAACAACTCCCAAATTATTATTACCCCACCAAAGAAGTTTACCTCCCTCTTACTGTTCATAGTTGTCCAGAGGGTAGTTGTTCAAGGGGGTTGTTCTCCATTGAGTAGTTGTCCAGGGGAGTGTTTCACAAAGACTAAGATCGACTTAAGTTGGACTTGAACAATGGCAGGCCGTTCATGCTGCTAGTTCCTCTTACCATTTCTGGCATTGGTTTGTGAAGGGACGTACAAATCGTGGTCACAAATCTACAGAATTTACCTATTTTGATTATTGAAGGAAAAATATTATCTGAAGATCATAATTGAGAGACCGATCGTGAGAGCAAGCAGTGGCATGAATGGCCTGCCATAGTTCAAGTCCAACTTAAGTCGATCTCAGTCTTTGTGGAACACTCCCCTGGTTTGATACTTTTAGGTTAGGGAGGGTGGTTGCTTTAATTGTCCGGGGTTGCGGAATCAGCCAATATCATATGAGAGACAAAATGAAGTTATATTCACCTTGAGTGAGCTAGGATGTCTTTTTAACAGTGGAGTGTTCGCAAATTCTCTTCTGGTAAAGCCAGCTGAGGGTAATAATAATGGAGCACCATGAGCGGCAACGTACCAGACATGAGCGCTATACAAGAGCGCTTTACAATTCAATATATTACTGATCAGAAATGTTAAACATGTAGTTCCTAAGCATGAATCCGTAGCCAATAAAATTCTGTTCTTGGATGAAAATCAAAATACATATATATATGTATGTATATATATCTATATGTATTTGTTACAGTTGTTTCTTGGTAGCAGAAGTCTTCGCTTGCAAAGTTTGCATTACTCAGGGCTCGACACATAGGCACCCAAAATATAAGTCCAGATCCCCAAGGTTTTGAAGTGTTTACATCGGGCTCATGCATACAGATTGTAAAGACAGTCAAACCTGTCTATAGCGACTGCCTAAGGGAAACACAAAAAGTGGTCTTTGTAGACAGGTGATCTTTGTAGACAGGTTCCTTTAGTACAGGTTTCAATGAGAAACCATTTTGAAGGGAAACAAAAAATGTGGTCTTTATAGACAGATGGTCACTGAAGCAGGTTTGACTGTACCGGTAGTTAAATCTGGACCCCCTTAAAAAATAGTAAGTGTTGAGCCCTGCATTACTGATTTCATTTATTGAGGACATGAGTGTGTTTAATATTGATTCATTACTTAATATCTACAGCTGGTATATGCACCTGTGGAAGAAGATTGCACAGAGGGCGATGAGAACACCCCGACAAAGGGAAAGAAGAAAGATTCCCCGAAAGTGTCCAAGAAAACTCGGATCCTTTATCCCCCGGACAGCAATGTCAACTCAGTGACGTCACAATCTGCCAACAGAGCTGCCAGTATTCCACCGCCTTTCCTTCAGAACAATGTGCACGGTGATGAATCAGAGAGCAGTGTGAGCACATCTGCTCAGAAAAGAAAGACTCGCAGTAGTGTTGAATCCTTCTCTTCCCACCAAGACAATCAAACTAAGACTCTAGATGGGGAAGAGAATACCCAACCCTTAATGGATTCAGATTCGTGAGAGGAAAACAAAAGCGAGGCGTGGTAGACCCTCCACGAGGATCAGCTCGTGGAAGGGGTAGCACTGTGGGTGTAAGACGGGGAAGGGGTAGTACTAGGGGATTAGGACGTGGAAGGGGAGGGAAGGGAAGGGGCAAGGAAGAGGGCAAGGAGATTCTGAGAAGATGGAGACAGATGAACCTGTGACCTTGTCTAGAGAGGAGGCTAAGCATGGAGTGTCATCTAGCAGTGGAGCAACTCAAGAATTTCAATTTGAATTT
>CP137682.1:557137-834366 GCA_037976565.1 Mesocentrotus franciscanus | reverse complement strand
TTTGAATCAGGTACATATCTAATCCTATTTATCTTTCTCACTGCCTCTCAATTCTTGTTAAATCTGTGTCATTTGGAAGCCATCAACCAACAATGTTTGTAACATGATAGCATGTTGCACATAATGCTTTCATTAAGAAATGTGCGAGACAGATCCTTGAATATTTGATAAAAATGTAATGAAGAATTACAAAGTTATTAACTTTGTAGTTGTGATCAATCGACAAATTGACACCTCCTTGGTTTCTCTTCAGATCAGGGCCCCATTGCATAAAGCTTACCCACTGATGGCAACTTCCTTGGAAACCGTGATTTTGATTGGCAGTTGAGTTATGTTACCATGGTAGTCAATATTGATGGCAAAGTTACCATCAGTGGTAAGTTTTATGCAACAGGCCTAGCTCTCTATATCCCTTTGTTTATTGTATGCTGGTATACATATATCTATTTAAACATGTGTGAGGAAAACTTGGTATAGTATGTAGGCATAAACTGTGTGATTTGTATATTTTCATCCGTATTCATTTTCAGAGAGTGGAAGTGAAGAAGACTTGTCCCTTCATCAGCAGGTTGATGCGATATGTAAGAGGGATTTTGAAAACTCAGATTCAGACTCTGTTAAGAGTAAACCAGGATCATCCAAGGGAAAATCACCTAAGAATAGTGGATCCTCCAAGTCTGAGCCTAAAAGCACGGATAAGAAGAAAGGTAATTATAAAAACTGTATACTATATTAAGCAAATATTTTTGTATACAGATATGTTTCAGTACAACAGGGGCACTGACATTTTTTGTGAGTTGATGTCTTTGTGATAATTGACGCGGGCTTCTAACAGAACGTGATTTTACTTGCTAGTTCATTCTCTTATGTTAAATTTGGGACAATAGAACAATTAATATTGATACTGTATTAATATGATATACAGTATTGTAATAATAATCCTGATGATGAGATTTTGTTAAAGGAATGGTAAGACCAAGCTTCCTTTTCTTACTCTAAATGTGTGAATTTGACTTTTTACTCAGTGCCATTTTAAAGCCCCTCTAAAGTGTTGGGAACCCCAAATTCCCCAAAAATTTGATGGCAAAATTGCACTTAAAAGATTCTCCCCCCTGAAAATGTGTTTGAAGACAAATATTGATAAGAGTCTACATAATTTGGGTTTTCTGTTGTATGCAGAAAACCTAAATTTTGTATTCTTTCATCAATATTCGACTTCAAACACATTTGTTTTGAAAATTCTTGCAGAAATGTGTGTTAAATGACACCCTCTTTCACATTATGATACTATTTAAGTGAAATTTTGCCATCAAATTTGTGGGGCTCCCAACTCTTTAGAGGGGCTTTAATAGCGGTTTATTTATTCAGTGTTCAAAGTATAATAGAGTTTCTAAGTTTTCTAAACCTTTATTGTTTTTAAGTTTATTAACTTGTAATAGGAATTACACGAGACAAGCTTGACAAAACTGCTCATCTTGATATGAATACTGTTCCTATGTTCCATGATAACTTCAAAATGTATAATAACTCTTGTTAATTTCAGTAAGAACAAGCGTTCCTTTGTCTAAAAATATATGCTTTATTAACATTTTGGCAGTACAAACTGCCTTCGATGGTGGAAAGTTGAATGCCATTAATACTGTATATCTTCCACATTGTCTAACTACTGCAAGTTTCTTTCATACATGTCTTCTTGATTGTGTAGGAGGAGAGAGTGCATCATCCACACAGGGTCCTCGCAAAAAGAGATCTGCATCCTTCCAGAAAGATGATGTACCACTAACAGAATTCAACTCTCAGCCCTGCTCATCCCATAAATGTTGTAGACCTTTAGACAGCACGGTCACATGGGTAAGCATAGATGTATGCCAGGTAGAATGGTCCAAAACATATATCATCTTTTCTTTTCCCAGTTCTTAGTTTTAAGATGTAAGCATACAGAAATGATACAGAGATGTTGATAAATTAGATGATGTACTGACTTGAATTTTTTTAATGATTGTATTTAGTCAAAGAAATTCAAAATGCGTTTACCACTTTTAACCCAAGTGCTCTTTTCCCGGGCACATAAAATATATGTCAATATTTAGGAGATGTTTTGATGATGTGTCTCTTTGAACAACAAAGAAGAGATCATGTTTTATTTCTAGTGAACAGGAATTGAATTATTCAGTCACGGTATATAACTTGGACTAAACTCATTGGCCCAAATTCACAAAGGAGGTTTAAATTTACATAACCCATGGTTAAAAATTAGCGCAAATTAAGCGTACCTTGCCTTGCTTGTGCTAATATTGGACCTCTGACTGTGTCGCACTTATTTTGGGCTAATTTAAGACCATGGGTTACGTAAATGAAGATTTAAACCATGGGTTAAATTTAAACCTCCTTTGTGAATTCGGGCCATTATATCATGTGGATTTATTTATTTTTGTGAATGTGGAGTAATTTTGAGGCAAAGACCACTCAACGGCATTTGAAATTGGAAGTTCTTTTATATGATAACATAAGAATGAAAGGTGATTGGTCATGATAGCATTTGTTCATGTTATCAGAAGGCAATTTTGTATTTGATCGTATTTTATTCCACCAAGTTTACCCCCACCCCTTCCCCCATAAAAAGTCAATAATAGTTAATAGTCAAACTATGGACTTTTATGGTTGTTTGCTTTTTCATTGTTATGTTAGGCATTACAAAATGTCTTTTGGAGGTAATTTATTGACACTACATGTACTTGTTTGAGTGGGATTTGCCCATCCCCCCCTTCCCCCATTGTCACGGAAAGGGTCAGCAGAAGGAATCAGGAGAAAATACTGCCCATCGTCTGTTGGATCCAGAAGGGTATTAAACCATACATGTTTGCCTTATTAAACACAGAATCTAATAAAGTGTTGTCCTTTCCTTTTGTTTCCAGGTTCAATGCGATGACTGTGATGACTGGTACCACGTGACCTGTGCAGGATGTGATTATAACGAAGTCAAACGAGCAGATTATCAGTTCAACTGTGGATGCAAACCAAGGAAATTAAAGATAAAGAAGTGAAAGACTTTCTCTCTCTGTCTCTGCCCCTACCCATCTCTCTGCAAACGATGTGGTTATGACAAGGCTAAATTAGCGGATTATCAGTTCAACTGTAGAGGATGCAAGCCCAGGACATCTAAGAAGATCCTTGACTATACCTGTGAACTTTTACTGAATTCATTGGACCATCATGACAAAAATGCCTCATGTACAAATTTGTTGTGAGTTTGATCAGTCAAAACATATTAAACATTGTGTTTAAAATGGCAAACATGGATGCTTTGGTATGAACATATGAGATTTGTTTGCCCTTCTCTTGCTAAGAATATTGTGTATGGACCAAATTCTTTTTGTTATGTACCAGTACTAACTACGCACCTAATTAATGTTGTTATTTTGGCATGTAATTAATGACAGTTTAAAAAACTTTTCTAGAGCTGATTAGTGTAATGATAGGATATGTAGGATAAAGGAGTGTGCTGGTTTAAAATCCTCTGTTTGAAGCAAGAAGGGAATTAACTCTGTGCGAAATTCTAGGATTTAATGCCTTCTGACACCAAAGAGATGGTCTACATCTTTGATTGGGGTTGTGTGTCTGGACGCTTAACAAAATAAAGCCGTGACTTTTGACTGCAGATTTAAACATGAATATGCATGTATTTGTGTTTTATGATATAAATCTTTAAAAAGAGTTATGAAATATTGCATGTAAACTTCTTCAAATTACTGTTTGAAATCGACTGTCGGGATGACCAACCAGTCCGGACACACAATGTGTGGGTATACCAGTTCAAGGGCTTGAAGTGCAAGTGTTGTTTGAGACAGTCTCTGTTCATACATTCTTTTGTCCTGTGTTGACATGGCCATGAGATAGTGATTAAAATTTAGTCACATCTAAGCTTCTGGAACTTGAATTATAACCCAAGTGTTTGGGCAGAATAAACCCTTGTACAAATAGGTGTAAAATGCTCTAAAGCTAACCTACATTTTCCAATTTGTTTTTGAACGCGATACAAAATTAATCACAATTGTGAGGAAGAACAAGAAAAACTGACGGATTATAGGTAACACTAATTTTTTTTTCCTGAGAGAATTTCTCAATAACAATTTAAAACAAAGAACAAGGTAAATATTTCTGAGATTTTTGCTTGAAGCTTCTTATGTATTTCAAGCACTCAAAGAGATGCACACTTCCATTATATTTTGAAAATGTAAACTAGTACGTTACCTTTAGGAGAATAAAATATTGCTAGGAACATGAAACAATTATTAATGGGGGCAATGATATGTGGTATTTCTTACTTAATTCCAGCCTTGTAATGTATACATACACTGTACTTAAATATGTAATTAGTGTTTTATAATCCTTTTGTACAAATTAACAGAAAACAAGTTTCCTTTTACCAAGGTACACTTATTACTGCGAATAGATTTCTTAATTTTGGCATGTTGACAATGACGGTATATTGTTTGAAGATGAAATTGGTGGAGATACCAATGATGATGAAAATGATGGTATGGTGGAGGTGAGAATGGAAGGAGATGATGATAATATAAAGACAACAGCAATGATGATGGTGTCAGTTCTATCCCTGAGTAATTATAATAAAAGTGATGGTGACTACTGACTTCTTGTATAACACATACGTCCGTCACGTCCGTGGGAAAGATGTTTCCTGTTGTTCTGAGAGTAAATATAATTCTTCCAATGTGTAACACAAGAAACAGAAAAGAAAGAATCTGTACAACAGTTCATCGTTTTAAAGATCATATCTAATCTTAATAAATTATCATCTACACTGTACACATAAATATACATATGCTTACAATAATTGAAAACACACTTCTAATTACAGACACACAATATAATAATACATGTATTTACATTACGCTAAATATATTATTTACACAGATATACGAAGAGAATAACTTAGACATTGCAATGTTGATTTACTGAATATTTTCATTTCATAAGTACACTATATCAGCCCAAATGTAAGTTTAAAAAGAGTGTTCGCTATTAGCTACAAACATGTTGAATTTGTATTAACTCTGTATTAACACTTCTCTTCATAAGATCCTTTTGAGGATCATAATTTTTAAGTAATAGTAGGTATTTGAGACGCCAATTGAGGGTATTCAGTTTATATGGACTTACTGTCAGACATGGTTCAATAATAGAATCCCATGCAGTTTCTCATAGACCAAGAATGTTTACAAAATTAGCTGATATTCAATTTGATACTTATTTGATACATATTTAAAGTAAAACGTTTACTTAGCATTTGGCTTGGCTAAGTAAATGTCTTAACTTGTATTCAGATCACATTTAAGCAATTACTTTCCAAAGCAGACTTTACGCCTAAATACTAATACTGATATAGCATTGTGACATCACATGGTCAATCAAAAGTTATGCGCAATTTATGTATCGCATTAAATGCGCACGAATATAATTGTGCGCAGGTTATGACGACAGCGTATGAAAACCAGAAGCCTTCCTATCAATGCTTCCAAAGTAATTGGCTTAAGTCTGCTACGGAGATGTCTTAAATTTAGGGTAAAATGCTTACATGTACCCAGAAACATCAACTGAATACCAAAGTTGGCTAAATATTTATCTAAGCCTAAAACTGAGTAAAATAATCATATTTCTGACTTACGTATTGAATTGAATACCGGCCCTGGATGTCATCATTGTCCATAACACCATTTGTGCAAGAAAAATATTTCAACTAGGGTTTGCTTTTCAAGGTTTAGACTGACTTGCTGTCACACTTAAAAGTAATGTTAAATGTTATCTCTCCATTTCTGTCGAGTGCGAGAATTAATGATTGCTTTAATTTCAAAATAGAAAAAAAAATACAAGTACTTTAAATTTGCATTTCAATTTGAACTATTATTCTTATTTATATTGTACAAAGAATCTGTAAGCCCCAGGACCTTTGCAAGAGACCATCATAAGTTGAATAAGTTTGCTGACACGCCACTGAAACACATTCATTTATCATCGTCAAGTCAATGAGACTTTAGCGACCTTGAGACCAATGAAGATTTCCCACAATAACCTCGGCCCTCTGAGCACCAATGAAATTGAAAGACTTTATACTATCTTTAAGTTTGATAACACTTTCCCAAAAATAAATGACTCAAGGTGAAATGAACTACTTACATTTATACACACCTGTTTGTTTTAGGAAATAGAATTCTGATATTCTGAACTTCTTCTTTGTTTCAATTAGACAGAAAATAAGCAGAACGGGCAGGTGAAAAGAACACAGTTCTGATTAGTTTTTGTTGAAGTAGTGAAGATTACTACTCATGAAAAAATTACTTCCTTGAATATTCTTCATGAAGTTTCTTGGATCATTTTCTCTGATTTTCCTGCATTCATTGAAATCAATATAACCTCAGGGTGGACTTCATCAATTCAATTCAAATCAATTCAAAATTTATTGGTCATGTAAAAAAATATAAATAAAACTTTTTGGCTTTTAGCTGCCACATGCTAAACAAAAGTACTGATATCAGTAAAATAGAACAATTGTTCAGTATCATTAAAGAACGATGCAAGAACATGTCCTATAATGCATTTAAAAGGTTTAATCAATCAATCAATCAGTCATTCATAAAAAGATAGCATGGTTACAAAATAATAAAGTGATTTTTTTCCCCCTGCAAATTGATAAATTGATTTGTATCTCGAGCTTGACATTAATATGAAACAAGTCTACTTTATTCTTCAGACAGTAACATAACAGTTTGAAACTGCAAAGAGGCATGCAATTTCTCATTAAAAAAAATAAATTTCCTCTTCATTTTTCTTTTAATTTGGCAGTTAATTTGAAGATATTTTTTTTCAAGACAGAGAAAGTTGAGCCAGCTGATGCTTGTATATGAGTTTTATTTATCCCTCAGTCTTTCCTTCTCTTAATTGCATTGAGGTACCTTAACCCCTTCATACCATTCAACAGAACCTCTCCTGACAAGTTTCCATAATCTTCTTGGCATCTTTCCTTGTCTACCATCGGTGTATTTCTTACCCCCTTGCTACTTTTAGAAATGACCCCTTCCTGATGAGTTTCATTTCACCCTTGGTGTTTTTCCTCCTCTTGGTTTGGGTTCATTGTCTTTCTTACCCCCGGGTTTACCCTTGACGGAGCCTTTTTTGGATTCCCTCACTGAACTGGGAGTTGCTTTACCTGGACACAGAAAGATGAAAGTTATACCATTATCAATGCAAGCAAATAGAGAGGATACAAATAAATACAGACAAATGCATCTATAAAGACCTTGCCGCTGCTGCTATAAATGAGTACAGGTAAAGTATCCACCTATCAACTCATTTACCAACAGCTTCAGGTCAATGTCATCGGTTTGACTACAAGCATAGTGACATAAGAGGAATGAGTGCCCTGTAGTATAGCACATACTGTAGTTCTATAGGAATTGAGTAAAGATTAAACTGACCATCCATAGATTGAAGAGAAGGTGAAGGAGGTGTGGAAAAGACTTCAGTTGGCTTAAGCCTCGGTCACAAATGCCATTACGAACTGCTACGAACGCCGTACAAACGATTTTCAGACAATGGAAATTCGGGAAGACAATGGAAAAACTGGGAGATTCGTACGAAATTATCATTCGTACGAACCTTTGTGACCGTAGCATTAGTGAAAGGCAGTGACAAATTAAAAATAATTTTTTTTTCAGAAAAGGAAAGATCAGCAGATCAGCAGAAAAACAGAAGTACCATAGTCATTTGGAATTATTGTGAATGATTGCCCCAGCAAATATATTGTGGCTAACCAGTATATATACCCAATAGCACTTTAGTGTCTTCTTATGAATGATTGCCCCATCAAATATATTATGGCTAACCAGTATATACCCAATAGCAGTTTAGTGTCTTCTTTCAGTAATGTTTTTTAAATAATTATTTGTTATCCAGAATGCTCTAAATCATGAATTATACATGAGTAGAAAGTGCAAAAATCATTTGAAGATTAAGTCCATTCCCATTACAGTATAATATGTTGTTCTATGCCATTCACAGTGATTTAATCGAAAATAATCAATGACGTCTATAAATTGGCAACATGGAGAGATATTTATCTTCACCAATTCCATGTACAAATCGGCAATTTCTTGATTTTCATACTTAACATTCACATTGGTTCATTAAGTATACATGTGCATCTTATTTCTTTAAAACAAATTATTAAAGAGTATAAAATACAAATAATTGGTACCAACTCGAGGGAAAAGTTGATTCATTTGACCTTTAGAAAACTCTGAAATACTATGGGATACCTACCTCTCTTCAAGTAATTTTCCCTTCTCTTGCTGGCCTTGCATCCATCTTTACCCAAGAGATGTTTCTTCCAACTTTCCTCACCCTCAGGTATGTTAAGATGACAGTTTGGACACCTTGCTGTCCCTGGCTTGATGCTATATGGGATTGTATCAAATGATGAATGTACTAGACACTCTTATGCATTTGCCATATATGGACATACAGGGTGTACCAATAAAAGGAGGGAAAGGACGACCAGTACATTTATATTCTGATACAACAAACTAAATGTAAATGTAATTAGATTTTTGCTAGAAACCTTCAATTTTTTTTCTAATCATAAAAAGATAGATTCATGTACATTTTCAAATTGTGTATATTCATATGAAAAAGTACTAAAAAAAAAATTAAAAATTAAAAAAAAAGGAATGTAAAGAAAGAGGCTATAATTGCCTTGTAGGGGAATCTTGGAATTGTTATGACTGATATGTCCTCCTCAAAAATGGCAAGACAAAACCCTGAAGCTTAAATGATGGCTAGAGGATTTATATCTTACCACATTTCTATTTTAAAACATTTTGAATGCACAATCTGTATTCATGTTTTTTTTATCAGACAATGAGATTGTGAAAATGATCACAATTTCATTTCAGCAAAATAACATCCTAGTGCCAATAATATTTAATAACACTGCAATTCAAGGATTATGAAATCAATATATTATCTGTTCACAAATTTGGCAAATTAAGAACTTACGCTGGCAGAGTTTCTCTGATACATATCGATCAATGTCGGCTTTACTGTGCGTCTCGGAACAACGAGGGCACTGTGCAAAGTCAGCCCTCTTGTCACATTCAGTCAGGATATGCTCAGTCAATGTGGAGATCTCGACCACCTGTCATCCAAACATACAACCATTCTTCCTTTAATACAAACTGGGATCTCTTGTAAAACCTGAAAATGTTCCATGCATGACATCAACTACTCACAGATTTTGAGAGTAGGTCATTTACAAATTGCAAAAAGGTTATTTCATTAGGTTTCTGGTTTAAAGTATTAGATGAATGAGATCATTTTAGAACTGACTTGGCTCCTTGCACACAAACAAATGCCATTTAGCAAAGAATTATTCCAATAATCAAAGCAAAAATTCTACTTCCATTTATTTTCTTTGCTCTTTAAGAAATTTGCACAAAATGATCAAATGTTTGACACAAGAATGTTATCCTGCTGGATAAACTTCATGTTACACCATGACAATTTGATGAATGAAAAAATCAAATAGTGCATTTGCTCTAAGAATGTATGCAAAGTTTGTAGGTTGGGTTGTTCGTTTTTTCTTCTACCATTTCTCTCCCACCCCATAATATTCCTGGAATAATACAAGAAAGACGGTGTACCTGTTTACAATTATGACATTTGGTGAGAATTGGGCAATACTTCCAGTAGTGTACGTCAAGTCCTTCTTCTTTAAACTTGGGATCCTTCTCTGCGCAGAAGATACACTGCTGATCGATGTCTTCACCATACTCGGAGGCATCAGCAATGCTAGGGGCTCTTGGAGGAATCTTCTTGTTCTGAGGGGCTACAAATGAAACAGACGGTTTGGAGGTTTTAATAGGTGAAATTTGATGAAAGAAAGAGTGTGCTTGATAAGAATCAACCAGAAAAAAAATGACACAAATATGGGTAATCTCCTAGTTCTGAGGGGCTACAAAACAGAAAAGTGTGTCATCAGTAATGCTAGGGGCTCTGGGAGGAATCTTCTTGTTCTGAGGGGCTACGAAACGGACAGATGGTTTGTAAGTTTTAATAGGTGAAATTTTATGAAAGAAAGAGTGTGCTTGATAAGATTCAACCAGAAAAAAAAATGACACAAATATCGGTAATCTCCTAAGTTCTCAGGGGCTACAAAACAGAAAGGTGAGTCTCTGTTTAGCATTTATAGATGCAGTGCTACAATAACAGAAAGGGTATGTGTGATGCCAAATATCCTTAATCTACAGCATGGATTTCTTTACAAGGGACTACAGGGCTCTCGGTGGGATCTTCTTGTTTTGAGGGGCTGTGAAAAGGAGACAAATGGTTTGGGGTTTCATCGGTTTACAGTTTGAGTTTACAAATAAAGTGGATAAATTACGACTATTCTATATTGTGAGGACTTTGACACCATTCAAGATAGATATCAAACAATAACAGGAGTACTACATGAAAGAGGACTTGAATTCCACTTTACAACTGACAGGTTTCAGATACAGATCAGTTAACAAACAGAACATACAGACAAAATAAAAAGCCAGGACATTTCTCAGAATGAAACCTTCTCATAGATGCTTAGGGGGGCAGAGCAAGAATGATTACAATTTATGTCTCCTAACTGTTATTCAAGATCTGAGATGCAATGCATATCCCAAACATTGTCTTCCAAGTGATGTCATTTGTGCTACTGTACTAGAATGAAGTGACACAATGCAAAGAACAGTTATCGTTAAACAAAAATAAATAAAATAATAATAACAATTACCTTTTAATTTGTTCTTGTCTTCAGCAGCAGGCTGTTATAAATACAGATAAAGTGTGAATTAGAGAAAGAGAAAGAAAGAGAGAAAACGGCGAGAGAGAGACAGAGAGAGAGAGAAAAGGGGAGATAGAATGAAAGATGGATTTAGAGGAGAAAGACAGAAAGAGAGAGACAAAAATAGATAAAGAAAGCAGAAAAAATGGCGAGACAGAGAGAGAGAAGAAGAAGAAGAAGTAGCGAGAGAGAGAGAGAGATGATCAGACATACAG
Source organism: Mesocentrotus franciscanus (assembly GCA_037976565.1). Taxonomy (NCBI): domain Eukaryota; kingdom Metazoa; phylum Echinodermata; class Echinoidea; order Camarodonta; family Strongylocentrotidae; genus Mesocentrotus; species Mesocentrotus franciscanus. The sequence continues at coordinate 823,260 of CP137682.1, read as the reverse complement.
GAGGAGAGAGAAAGAATGACAGAAAGAAATAGAGAAGAGGCAGGTAGCAAGAGCAGTAAGAGAGAAAGATAGAGAGAGAGAGAGTGAGAGAGAGAAAGAAAGAAAGAAAGAGAGAGATATAATAGTAATATTAGGAATAACAATTACTTGGCCTACAGGGCCAGTCGGATAAAGGCCAAACTAAGTCATATCTCTTGATACTTGCTTCCATTAAAAAAGAACAGAAAATGATTTAAGGTCTCATCACGGACTCCATTACATTAATTCATCACCTATCATGTAACAAATAACACATAATTAAAGGGGGCCTCTTAATTCATTAAACATTACTATTCAAATACACACTCTCAATAAACAGATGATTTGTATTACAAATATAAACAATAGTATAGTTATATCGACTGCTACGAGAGGACTAGCTGTTTCTATACGCTCAAGGGATAGTTGAATCCCCTGCTATCACCCCGAGGCGCGCCTCGGGGTGATAGCAGGGGATTCAACTATCCAGCCAGTATAAAACAGCTAGTCGAGTATTACAGCAGTCGATATGACTTTATATGCCGAATTGAAACAAAAATCTACCAAGAATTCTTACCTTAGCCTTTTAGTGAGTAAAAATTTGTTAAAACATCACAGAAAATCTGAAACACTGTCTGTTAATCTTCGCTTAATCTTCGAGTGAAAGTTTCAATCATTTGGGAATCGCAGATGAAAGAGCACTGTATATGGCGTCCGTGCTCGCACGTAGACAATTTTAACACGCAAACCAATGGGGATCGCAGTAAACCAATGGGAATCGCAGGATAATGAGGCGGAGGGTAGAAACTTTTAGCTAGGCCCTGTGGGCTATTGCTATGCCCTGTGAGTTGGGCATGGCTTGAAATCACGACTCCAATTTCGACCAATCAGATGGCTAGATTTCTAAAGTGAGGTATATAATAGTGAATAAAGACATACTAAACATTATCGTCTTGCAATCATCAGAGTAAACAAATCGCAAGGACGAACCGAAAGCCAAAATCAAACAATGTAATCAGAAACTAGAAGAAGAAAGAGCATAGAAAATAACAGGCTCTAATTGGCGTCTAAAAATAACAGCAACTAGACACGAGACCACCAATTTCATGAAATACAATATACAGGTACAATTTGTTGTTTCCTTTTTCTTTATGACCCAAATCATTTCATTTGTGTGGAGCCAGAAAGGCATTAGCTCATATACTACAGTATAACACAGAGTTAATGCTCTCCTGGTTTTGAACAGACAATATAAACTTGTTATGATATGTGCCTTTCATGCAACGTTCATTATTATATACCTCACTTTAGAAATCTAGCCATCTGATTGGCCGAAATTGGAGTCGTGATTTTAAGCCATGCCCCACTCACAGGGAATATCCATTAATTTGTACCCTCATCCTCCTGCGATCCCCATTGGTTTACGTGTTAAAATTGTCTTTGTGCGAGCGCGGACACTATACAGTGGTTTCTTTCTGTGATTCCCAAATGATTGAAACTTTAAGTCATTTTGCTAGCAAAGATTAACAGACAGTGTCTCAGATTTTCTGTGATGTTTTAACCAATCTTTACTCAATAAAAGGCTAAGGTAAGAATTCTTGGTAGATTTTTGTTTTAATTCATACGATCGGCATATAAAAGTCATATCGACTGCTTTAATACTCGAGGACTGGCTGTTTCTATACTGGCTCGCGGGAAAGTGGGCCTCGGGGTGATGGCAGGGGATTCAACTTTCCCTTGAGCGTATAAAAACAGCCAGTCCTCTCGTAGCAGTCGATATCTCTATATAATTACCTTTTTGCCAGCATTCTTATCCACACTCTTATCAGGGCTCTTCTCCTTATTCTTCTCTTTGTTCTTATCAGCATTCTTGGCTGCTGCTGCCTTGAGCTCAGCTAGCTGGTTCTGAAGCTCATCTATCTCTGCTTTCTTAGCTTTCTTGTCATGATCCTTTGCAGCCTTCGCCTGAGCCTAATAACAGACAGACAGTAAGAAGTCATTGACAAATAAAGTCATTATTAAACTAGATGTTCTCTGTAGGTCCTTTGCAGCCTGAGCCTAAAGGCAGACAGATAGTAAGAAGTCATTGACCATAAGTCATTATTAAACTAGATGTTCTCTGTAGGTTTCCATGGTGAGTGAGTATTCACAAATTGAGGCTTACGGTAACACTATGGGGTAGCGTTACTCTCCTGAAAAGGCTGTTGATTTACTTCTTTTGTCAAAATAACCCACTTATTATGACAAAAGGGCTGGAATCATCATTGAACTCAACGTTTCCTAAATTCCTTTCTCTATCCATACTTATAATTAGTCTGCTACATCATATCAAGTTCTTTTTGCATTTTCCCGGTCATGTCACATATCAACTTTTTCCTTCTATACAAGTAAAAAAGATACTAGAATACTGTTTTTGTTTATATATTGCATATATTGTATTTATCATGTTTTGATATCTACAGTTAACCAATAAAGAAGAAGCGATCGTGATCAAGACGGTTGTGAGCAGATCTCAAAAGTTGAAGAGTGAAGAGTGTAGTTCTGAAAAGAAGCTTTTGTATTCCTCTGTACATTAATTTTGAAAGAGAATAACAAACTAAAGAATTCTTGGGTGAAAGTAGTAGTATATATACATTTTATATGTCTCAACCCGTTTCAAACAGTGTGCTGTGTGTTATCATCAGGAGATTAACTCTATACCAATGGAACGGCGGACCACCAGAGTCAAATTTCGGCACATGTACAGTGTATATAGTATATAGTATATAGCATATAGTTTATAGTATATAGTGTATAGTACATAGTATGTAGTGTATATAAAGTATATATATCTATATAATTATATTGTGTATATCATATAGCCCATATAAAGATTCTAGGCCTCTGGCACTCGATGGTTTTAAATTAATCCATGGTGGATAAAGAGTTCAATTTCAACCAACAATATAACATAACCAACAGAAAGAACAACAAAACATAATTAACAACAACATAAACAAAAACATAACGTACACAAAAACATAACGTAACATGAAACCAACAAACATATACTCATAATACAAATAAACCATGCTACCAATGAATGCATGATTTATAAAGTGTAACATTTGTAGCTCTGCAATTTCATTACGAGCATTAGAAGAAGGAATGTACAAAGAGCACAAAAATAAAGTTGAAATTCCAAATCATGTCCCATTCATTCCAATGCTATACATCTATCATTTGTTGTCTTTATATTCACAGTTGAGATAGCATTACGGATTAAACTGGGGTCTTAATCCACTACTGATGAGACAATTTGTCCTTTTTCTTTCTTCCCTTCATTAACTTCATCATGACTGGCAATGTTGAGCATGGTTGTTTGTTAGTTATGTTTTGTCTGTTTTTGTTGTTGTTTTAGTTTTATTGCCAATTTGTCTGTTTGTTTGTTTTATTGCTTTTTTTGTCTGTTTTTGTTTGTTTGTTGGTCTGTTTATAATACACAGTTCTCTCTTATATTTTTCCACAATAAACCTACAGAAGACTCATGAAGAGGGCCTGAAAAACTGTCACCACAAATTCACCTATAGCTCATTGGAATTCATCCTTTTTGAAATGGCTTGAGAATTTGGAAGGCAGCTCTTTGACAACAAATACTAATACTGATGATAGACATTTGTATTGTGCCATCTATCTAGAACTTTTATTCCAAGGTGCACAAGGGTACAAAGATAAGTAAAAAGAGTCTTTAAGTGCTACATTCTTGTGTCCAGCATTGCTATAAAAAAATTGCACCTGCCTCAAAAGTGACATTCCTGAAAATGATGAAGCTATTACATAATAATAATAATGATATATAAGATATCAGGTATTTGTAAGGTGCCAAGCACTTGAAATCAAATACTAAAGGTGCACTAGTGTAAAAGATAAAATCACATAAAAGCACTTACACAATGTACAACATGAGTAGAATAGAATGAAACAAAAGAAGAGAACACTTCATTAGAAGCCAAATCACACAGATATACTATATATTATTTGTAACGCTTTAACTGACCTGCTCCTTCTAATCTCAATGGAGGACATTCCACCATGAAGCTCCTACATGAGCAAAGTATGCAGGCACCAAAACGTTGTCAGTCAATAACACATAGGGTCTGAACTATCAGACTATAGACTTAAAGATAAAGTTGAGTTCTGGTCATGTGATTGCATAGTGAAAGAAACGTTGTGGAATTGATTGTGAAATTTGGCCAAGTCTTGGTAAAGTTACAAGCACTGTACACAGAAAGATGTATATGGGACTCCACGAATATGTGGCATAAAAATCCGTCCCGATTTTTATGCTGTTACAAGCCATATTTAGAATATTAAGGCATTTGAAGAGCCATGCTTTTCAGAGAACATTTTAAATCTGATGTTCTTCCACACTTGCATAATAACAATGATAACGCTCACAAATTATTTTTCACCTCTTCCCAGAACACGACCTTCTCTTTAACCCCATAGGCTCTGTAATGATGTTCCGCATATCCATTGGGAATCTGGGTTAAGTCTCATTCAGATATCATGCATCACATTTCTGTATCCTATTACACAGAGCTCAGTGGATACGTGCAGGACCTTTGCTGTGCGCAGTTGTCATTCATTTAAACGTTAACAAAAAAACAATGCTTTTTTAGGCGGCGGTTGACCATGTCATATCTGAACGAGCAAGGCCCCTATGTTCAATGAATGGGCAATAAACACTGATGCATGTATATATAGGTTTCATGGTCTATTTATTTATTCCTTGAATCTTTTTAGTGCCTTTTTTAATAGGGCAGCTAGGCTAAAGCCACGGCAGGGGCGGCGATTTATTTTCATGATCGGGAAGTGAGTTGCATGATATCAACGGAATACAGATTTCCTACAATATTTTGAAGGATATTATGCAAGGTTGCGTAGCGACCGAGCGAGAAGATTTTTGCATTTCTAAACGCTGCCCCTGGTAATAAAACTACTTTGTAGGCGCCTTGAGCATCACCTGGGATTGATATGTGCGCAATATAAATGTAGCTATTATTCTTCTTCTTCTTCTAATCATTATTATATGTTTTTTAGTTCAGTTTGTGCTGGGGTTCAAACCACATTTTAGACCATGGTTTATAACTTTCATGAATTCAGGATTTTGCCTTATAAAGAGTTGGGAATGATGTCAAGTTGTGATCAATTCGGATTAATCGCAATTTTGTCTTTTTCTAGTAATCTTCAACTGGCTATTAAAGCAGTCTATCACGAAGATGAAATAAACATTGCAAGCTGTGAGAGGAACACAAATGAGGTTTAATGGGATAAGGACATTAGATGACTCACGAGAAGTCCCTGGAAGTTGTCTGGGGGTGTTTCACATAGACTAAGATCGACTTTAAGTTGGACTGAACTATGTTTATGCCACTGTTTGCTCTTACCATTTACTGGCATTGGTCTCTCAAGAGACATACAAATCATGGTCATAAATCTACAGAATTTAAATTTTTTGAAAATTCATTATTGAAGGAAAAAATGGTATCTAAAGACCATAATGGTGAGAGCAACTAGTGGCATGAATGGCCTGCCGTAGTTAAGTCCAACTTAAAGTCGATCTTAGTCTTTGTGAAACACCCCCCAGACTGCTTCCAAATCAACATATTTTTGAAAACGAGTCCTAATAGAGTCGACGCATGCTGACTACATACCTTGAGCTCAGCTCTGGTGGGTTTGCCATCAATCTTATCAAAGCCATCGTAAATCCTGACATAGAGGGGGTTCTTCATGATGGAGGGTTGCTCAGATGATGGCAGGTGCGACATGACCTCTGACCCCTTGAGTTTGTAGAGTTCAAAGATGAGGTTGATGGATGCATCTCGCACGATACCCGCCGGGTGCTCCAAGCCACGGTTCGCAAACTTCATTACACTGGTGGTCGACATCCCACTGCAGGCAATCACACACATAACATACTGTATTCATAGATGATAGCAACTGCTGAATGTAAATGGGTCACTTATTAATGTATTTGTTAACCTTTCGTTTGCCACAGGTGACAACTTATTGCTCATTTGCTATGCACGGCAATATGCACAAAACAATAGTCATCAATTGACAGGTTTAATCTGTGTAACACAAAAGCTTTGCAAAATTAGCCATATCCAGTCTTGATTAGCGACATACCAACTGTTCTTACACCTGCATGGGTTAACTGTACACTGGAAACATTGTAATAATCTTGACTCCCTTGGTATAAACTATCTTGTGAGAAATGCACTGTGGAACAGGAATATCATTTCTCTGGCACTTAAAAAGACAAGAAATTACATTTATCAAGTCAATCATCTAGTAACCTGCTCAAATATATCATTTTTTCCCCTTACATGTTAAAAAAAATGCCATGCTTACACAAAAAAAATACAAATACAAATACAAATACAAATCCTAAATGAAATTTTCAGCTCTATTATATAAATATATCCAAACTTTAAAGAGAAAGACCAGTTATGGTCATGCGATTGCATTGTGAAAGAAACGTTGTGGAATCGATCAGAAAAGGTTGATCATCTAGCATATAAGTATTGGTATGTACTGCAAGGTTCTGGAATCATCAAAATGATAAGAAATTTGGCCCAGTCTTGGTAAAGTTACAAGCACTGTACACAGAAAGATGTATATGGGACTACGCGACCACGTGCGATATCTATTTGGTCCCAATAGATATAATAATTTACCAAATATATCAATTAGTAGGCGGTTCCCGACTTTCCTGGCAAAATTTGTATCATCACGTATTAGTTAAAACATATTCTTTCACATGATTGGTAATGAGAGCTTCCATTTCATTTTTTTGAGAGAGGGGCGTTTCCAAAACTGGTCTTTACCTTTAAATGCACTTTTCTCTGAAAAGAGAGTTAGTTCTGCATGCATCAATACAAATGTTCATAACCCATAGTGATACATACAATACAAAGAACAGATGAGAATAGGGACCTCGAACTCTAAACCTTGAAATGGTAAAATTTTCAGCGGCTCCTAGAAGCTATCCCGAGACGATAATATACAATGAAATATACAATATAATGTACAATAAAACAGAGAAAAGGCGAATACAGATTACCATTCAAAGTTGTGTTCATTTATTTTTGTCAGAATAAAATGAATCTTTGACCTTTACTTATTGAGCTGTAAGATCTCTTTCCCTATAATCCATCCTACCTGTTTTTGTCCACCCCTAGTTCCTTGATAAGCTTTTCAAGGACCTCCACCCTCGTAACCTTTGACCTTTACCTATGGAGCTGTAAGATCTCTTTCCCTACAATCCACCCTACCTGTTTTTGTCCACCCCTAGTTCCTTGATAAGCTTTTCAAGGATCTCCACCCTCGTAACCTTTGACCTTTACCTATGGAGCTGTAAGATCTCTTTCCCTATAATCCATCCTACCTGTTTTTGTCTACCCCTAGTTCCTTGATAAGCTTTTCAAGGACCTCCACCCTCGTAACCTTTGACCTTTACCTATGGAGCTGTAAGATCTCTTTCCCTACAATCCACCCTACCTGTTTTTGTCCACCCCTAGTTCCTTGATAAGCTTTTCAAGGATCTCCACCCTCGTAACCTTTGACCTTTACCTATGGAGCTGTAAGATCTCTTTCCCTATAATCCATCCTACCTGTTTTTGTCCACCCCTAGTTCCTTGATAAGCTTTTCAAGGACCTCCACCCTCGTAACCTTTGACCTTTACCTATGGAGCTGTAAGATCTCTTTCCCTACAATCCACCCTACCTGTTTTTGTCCACCCCTAGTTCCTTGATAAGCTTTTCAAGGATCTCCACCCTCGTAACCTTTGACCTTTACCTATGGAGCTGTAAGATCTCTTTTCCTACAATCCATCCTACCTGTTTTTGTCCACCCCTAGTTCCTTGATAAGCTTTTCAAGGATCTCCACCCTCGTAACCTTTGACCTTTACCTATGGAGCTGTAAGATCTCTTTCCCTATAATCCATCCTACCTGTTTTTGTCCACCCCTAGTTCCTTGATAAGCTTTTCAAGGATCTCCACCCTCGTAACAGCCATCTTTGCTTGAGCATTGTTCTTGAACGGCGTTTGGCAATGGGAAGGGATGGAGTGTAGAGGGCGCACTTCAGGAAAACTTGCCATTTCCACGATGAAGTCGATGTCGGTAATTTTCAACTTGGCATTCTATGGGCAGAGAATGGCGTAATAGATTTACAAAGATTGCAAAGATATACTTGTGACTTCAAATTTCGAAGTTTTTTCAATGTTAGCTAATAAATATATCAAATCATAGTGCAACCCAGGATTTCTTTTCGAAACAAAGAAGAACTTTGTAAAGGAGTTTTATTTGTTTTGTTTGTTTTGTTTTTATTTCTGCGTTTTCAAAATAGAACATAATCATATACATAAAGTAACTATTATTTATTCATTATACATAATTATAAATTTTTAAGTACATTAAATAAGATGCATACAAACACAAATATTTATCAATGAAAAAGATAAATTACAAAAAAACGCAGGAGACCGCCATCATGTGCGGTAAGCTTGAAGTCGATGGCGGCCTCGCCCCCATCGACTAAGGCTTGAGATCGCTCCACTAACACACCACAATGGTGCCCTTGCTTTGAAAATAGTTCTTCCTTGATTAAGTTTACTACAATTTAAAACTAGCTTAAAACAGTAAAAAGCAAAGACACTACTAGAGATGCTTTAAATATCTCATGGTTTGGTGGTATGTCTATAAACTAAGGCTGTGCATAAGCGTGTAATGAGGTACTCAAGTACACTCCCAGGCTTACAGACGAATACTCAAATACTCGGATGCCATGTTTTTTAAAATATTTTTTAAAAATAATTTTTATTTTTATTTATTATTATTTTTTTTTTGCCAACACAATACTACGGTGACAGGTCCGTCTCCGAAAAAACTTCGAGTTGCAGTTGAAGACGCTGATTTGTGCTTTTGAACTTTTGACAAATAATAGTAATAATGTTGTTTTTAAAACTAAAGATGACAAACAAATTTTCCTCCAAGTCAAAACAGGAATCTGGAGATTTGGTCCCAGTTTGTGGTGAGTTGACAGTGACTCCCCTTGTATGATTGAGCTGGGAACATTTTTACCCACGGTACCATGCCGCTGCTCTTCTGGCACGGGAGAGCGTCGGCCTGGACAGTGCCAGGTGAACGGGCAAAGAAAAAAAAAAAAAAAGAAGAAAATATGGCGGCCGAGTATTCGAGTACGAGAAATCTTACTCGAGTAGTTGTCAACAGTGCGAGTACTCAAGTATTCGAGTACTCGTCGCAGCCTTACTATATAAACAGATTACAGGAACATATTCGATTGAAAAGATAGTTAGAAATCGGCTAATCAGTTTGGATGGATTGAGGAATGCACAGGGTATGAAGAAATGAAAACAGATAATATTGTCTGTTGGGCCAGAAAAGCAGTAATTCTGTGTTAAAGCATGATTAAGATTTATTGCCTCACTATTTAATCTGTTATTAATGTTATTAATCATTTGTGCGATTTGACTCTAATGTCTATGTCTATGTCAAGGGGTATATATATTTATCACTTATGTATTTTGATTAATTTTTTAATATTTGTATTTTTATTGCTTGTAACTAAATCCCATGTAACATTTCTATTTATTTAATTCAGACAAATAAAATTGAATTGAAATTGAAAGAGGCTCTCAAGAGTGAGAGCTTAGAGCCCGCAGCACATTATACAATCCTTTTGGGATTCCGATTTTCAAAGAAATCCCTATTGCATTGGATTTGGAAATTTAAACAAATATCATCTTCCTGATTGAAGTCCTGATTAATGATATGAAAACTAACAACCAACATTTGAGTCAATTTGAGCATTCTGGTCCATAAAAAAACACACGTCTCCACTCTCCAAATAGTAGACGTTCACACAACTGAAATGACGTCACTACGATTCTGAGCTGATAGGAATTTCTGTAAAATCTAAGGAAGCTTGCAGTCCCCTCATAAAGTTGTTTCATTATTCATCTATGTATCCTGAATGTTGAATATTAGGATTTTACTTGTTTGAATGTTCATGATGAATGCTAGTGCAAATTCTTTCAAAAATCTGATACTAGTAGTCAGGTTGTAGAGTGTGGAGGTGGGCTTAATGATAAACTTGAGTTCTGGTAAATATAGAAAATAAATTCTCACAGAATCCAATGAAACTTACACTGAAATGTTCAAGATTACAAATACACTGTAAATGACATGTGCCAGATAATTTTGGTAGAAAATGTATAGTGGCTGAGAAATGAGCATAGAAAGATACAGAAATCCGGGAAAGTAGACCCGACAGCATGTGCATAATGCAGGTCACTATGTGCAAATGGGAGTTGTGGTTTTTATTGAGGATGATGCCCAGTATTAGTTTCTGTGCATTTTTTTTTTCAATTTCACTGGCTCAAACAACTATTCTACTGCAGGATAAACAATCCAAAATAAATCATAGCAATTTTCTCTCAAAATACGATTCCCATACCAGAGCTCAAGATTAGCTTTAAGATGATGGCTACTCACCGTATCACCGATCCTTGCCATGAGTTCTGGTAGGATCCTATCAACTCCCTGAGACGTCTCTCCCTTACCAAGTTTCTTATGAGTTGGGATAAACTCGGTGAAGAGGAACCGGGTTAAGTCGACCGCATTGTTGAACACCTACAGGCAAATATCAGCAATATGTGATAAGTTTATATATTTGTATGTATGTATCTTTGCTTCAAAGTACAGCCCTAAAGGCTTTGATTAAAAATTAGTCTAGATGGATATAAACTGAGTAATATATCAAAGGAAAAAAAGTAATTTCTGTTGGTAATGATAGTGTTCTCAAGATTTTATAAACACATGTAATGAACAAAGAATAACAAGTCAACTTCATCTTTCAATACAATAACCAATCATTCAGTTCAAAACTTGCTAATATATTCCCCTCCCATAGTGTAATATATTTACACAAACAGTAAAGAAGACATCAACATATTTTTGTTTTACCTAGTTTAGTACAAAAAGAGACAAGAAACAAATGAAAAATAACTATTGAAAGATAATGAAAGGGAGTGTCTTTAATACCGAGAACACTTTGTCCTTCAGGCCCTTTGTAGCCAGGAAGATGGCTGCTCGTAGGAAAGCACGGACCTCCTCCTTTTCTTTCCCTTCATCCAACGTTTCAACTAGAGATCGGACATCTCCTAAACCCTCCTCTCTCAAGGCCCAACTCCTAGAGTAGATCTTCATCACCTGTCATACATGTAGATAAAAAGGTTAATAACAGAGAGATTGCATACATGTGTTAAAGACAAGGTTGACTTCTGTTAAAGGGATAGTTGAGTTTGGCATAGAGGGCACTACACATAATAATTTTGTTGGTGAGATAATGAAAAACTGAGTGTCAAGTTTGAAAGAGCATACAATTTTAATGACAAAATTATCTTTGTTTGATCAAAATCGGTTCAGAGACGGCACTAGAAATGTCATTAATAAGAATAAGAGCAATAACCATGCACTTTGAAGGCATTTGCGGTCTTAAACAAGAACTCAACTGTCCCTTTAATGGTTAAAATTAATTTGTGAGCTTTCTCATTCTTCGGATATAAGTTTGGAAGAATATCATAGTAGAATTGTCACCTGAAAAGGATCGGTCTTTAAATGCCCTAAGATTTGAAACAGGATGACAAATAGCTGTAAATTTTGGACAGCACTGTCCTATCTCACATGTGTGTTAAGTCAAATGTACAAATGTCTGTTTGCTCTTCAATTGACGTTCAGCAAGACAGTCCTATTCTTATCATTCTGGTGATTCAAACCCATCACTATGTAAATCAGTTCTTATTTACCACATGATCATCCTTCCACAGTTGCATCCAGACTGTTTTTAAAAGAGCACTTTCCTACCTTGTCCTTTCCAAACACCTCCGATGCAGCATCTAGTTCCCTCATGTTGTTGTCAGACATGGCACCAAGCTGTCCTCTACCAGGAGTCCCTCCTCCAGTCTCATCCTCTGTCCTTGCTGTCTCCGGCTCCTCCACCGGGGGCAACTCTGGCGGCGGATGACGAGGGGAACTAAAACACAACAACAACAAAATGATGAATATAATGATAGTTCCAGCCCAATCCAATCCAATCTGTTGGGTATGTCAGCTGGGCTCTTCCTTGCTACACAATATGCTCCACATGTATACGGGCCACTCAAAACTAATCGATCACTTAAAAAAAAAATTACTTCCAAAGCATCTTTGCAAGGATGAATTTCAGGACCACTAGCTCCTCTGCAGGGGGTAGCTCTTGCGGTGGTGGGGGAGGGCAATACTTAACGGTGGCCTAACTTTCATTTAAAAGACTTTTTACTGATACTATTCATTCAATCCATATACTGACCCACTCCTCTAGAAATCATGAAAATTTCATATTCACATTAAAACTATAAGATCATTAAATAACACACCTACATGGACTTGCTTGATGATATCAATTTCAGGTGCAGTTTGTTGTTATTGTTTTGTTGTTTTGTGTGTTACCAAAGTGAAATCTGGAGGCTTACTTTTTGAGTGTAGGAAGCGGCCTATCATCAGGATTGTAGATGAAGGAGTCTGGCTGGAAGTTTCCAGAGTCTCTTGGGCTTACACCGGGAGGTTTGTGCACCTGGTTGGGAGGTGAGGTACCAGGATCCCTTGGGGATGGCTCCTCCCTTCTCTCCTCTCTCCTGGGCTCCTCTCTCCTGGGGGCGGCTTCCTTGGGAAGGGTCTTCTTTTGAGGGTTTTGGTGGGAATCAGGCTGCAGGTAGAAGGGAAAGGCAACAAATTATTACAGATTCACATGACATGATTCAGCCCAAGGGTACAGAGTAATTCAATATTTTCTCTGGTAAAAATTCTTTCAGGCTTTCTTGTGTTAAAAATATAGGGTTAAGCATCAGCCAGATATGATGCAGGAAACTGCAGGATTGTTCATTTTTGTGATCATGACAGAAGTGTAATACATTCTCATTCCTGTATCTTATAACACAGAACTCAGTGAGTGATTTCAAGTACGGTGTTGAAAGCTGGTGTTGGTGTTGTGAGAACACCAACACCAGCTACAACACTGAACTTGAAATCATGCTGGTGTTGAGGTTGACCTATGAAAATATGACGCATTTCCGGCAGTCTGTGTTGAGGGCTGGTGTTGAATGTCGTCTGCTGAACCGAGTATCGCGGTTGGTGTTGACGATTTACGTGTAATTTTCCCATTCACCAACACCAGCCCCTAGGAATTGGGAAATTCATGATTTCAAGTTTGGTGTTGGTGTTGGTGTTGCAGTATACCGCAGGTAACTATATGCGTGCATCTGTCAAGAATCTCACGATCAAGCCAAGGTAAAATCCATTTTCCCGTCAAAACAACTGTAAATCATGGGAGCTATAAACGTTTTTCAAGAGAAATGATATTTTCTCTATTCATTTTTTAATATGACTTTACATTTGATATTCGATATGATGTAATTCATTGGCATTTCTGAAAGGATTATGCTTTTATCGCAAGACTTTTCGCCTGTAGAGTAGACGTCACTCGGGTTGAGGCTGGTGTTGAGCTATCGATAACGTGATCGGTATCGTCCTTCTAAACTGACCGTCGGTGTTGGAGCATGGTTTAGCAGCCTTTCCACGCTCTCAACACCAACACCAACACCAACACCGTACTTGAAATCACTCAGTGAATATCCGTAGGACCTTTGTTGCGCATAGTTGCCAATCATTTGTACATACATGTAGTAACAAAAAAAAAAAAAACCTGCCACGGTTTTCCACATCATATCTTGACAAGCCCTTAGGGTTGCAATCAGGTTTTAGGTTTAGGGTAAGGTTTAGTTTTAGGTTTAGGGTTAGGTTTAGGATTAGAGTTAGGGTTAGAGTTAGAGTTAGGTTTAGAGTTAGAGTTAGAGTTAGGTTTAGGGTTAGGTTTAGAGTTAGGTATAGTGTTGGGTCCAGGGTAGAAGGTCAGTTAGTGTAGGAAACTAGTGCAGATCAATTCTTCCAGGAATATTATACATGTACAACCACTGTATTACATGGATTGGAAAAGGCATTTAAACATGAAGTAAGTTATGGTACATAAAATCATATAGTGATATGAAGGATACAGGACAGGGATAGAGAAGAATAAGCCAAATGACAAAGAGGAGATGGAGAGACGGAGAGAGAGGGAGAGAGAGAGGGAGAGAGATAGAGAGAGAGAGGAGAGAGAGAGAGAGAGAGAGAGAGTAAAAAGAAATATATGTGATAAACAGGGTAATTAAAATGATTATCACAACCGCACACACTACACAGAAACATAATTTCCATTTTTTAGCCATACCTAGGGTCATTAGCACAAAGTTTATCAAATACTACAAGAAGTTTGGGTTATGGACAGTAAATGAGTTATTACAGGAATTTTTTACCCACATTTACCAATTAGTACTCATACTGAACATGGGTTGCACTAGTGCAACATGTAGCCCTTCGAGGCATTTAGTAGAATCGTATCAAGAATTAGGTTCACAAAATTCAACCCAACATAGACTAACACATCAGGGGGAGGATGAGGAGGAGGTAGAGAGAGAGAGAGAGAGGGAGAGAGAGGGGGAGTATAACTGTGTTACATCAGATAAGATGAGCAAAGAGAAAAACTATCCTGTGAATAATGTGAAAAGTCCACGGCAAATGAAAAACACACATTTTTAAAACGGTTCAATTAACCCCACAAAACCTGTATGGACATTGTATATTGAAAGTGGTCACACAATTTGACACAAAGCATTTTCTATAGACTTACATGTACATGTACATCGTTATTTTGCATGGACCAATCTTTAAGTGGCCACACAAGATTCTGAAGAGCATGCAAAGTGATGAGGATAATATAAGTAAGTAAGGCATGAATATGAAACACAGCATGCGAGATACTGTAAGAAACAAAATAAACATTCTCCAATCTCCCTCATGCAAACAATGTACAAGTATTCATTTCTGTAATCAAACTGATTATTCTTTCCTCTTTAATAGATACTATTGGAATCATCCAAAGGAATTTATGAAATTTCAACCCCGACTTCTTTAAACTGGCTTACATGTACATGTAGTAATTGGGCTAATGAGGCTGAAAAATGGTGAGCTTTATGTTTACAGCATCACTGGATAATTCTTCTAAAGCCAGTGACACCAAAAGGGTTCAACAAGAACGTTTGTGTCATGTGATGCATCATGACGCAAGGATATACCTACTTTACCAAAGTAAAATATATTATAAAGACATAGTTTTGTTGTTGATTGGTAGCCGATATTTCTTTGTATGGAGTCGGACCCATTATACCCGAGCCACTTTTCCATTGCGCCATTCAGGGACATTCAGGCATGTCATTGTTGATATTATGAACCAACAAATCCTACATTGATATTGTATGACGGATTTGTCTGTTCATAAAAACGCTGGTGATATAAATACACACAGAACAGCTAGGTCCACGGGCAATCTTCACAAAGATATGTGTGACAGCCTAAAGTAGTGCAAGTTTTTTTTCTTCTTCAGAAAATCAAATTTAACAGAACACATGCAAAGCCATCTACACAAACCAATATTGGTGTGACAACGCTGAGGGCAGCATTTATTGTCTGGAGGGCCTATTGTTCACTGTGGCATGAATTCTACTGAAATGAACAATCAATCGTTGTAATGAAATAATGTTCAATGTGTCATGAGTGTATACTACAGTCACACCAACAAGACCGACACAAGGCTGATTCAAGATCGATTCAAGACCAACAACATACTGAACAAAAGTATTTCAGTACACCCTACGGCAAAGAATCGGTCGGTTTTGGAGTCAGCGTGAAGTCGGTTTGGCAGTGTGACTAAGGTATTACATCTTACCGTACTTTCCAGTAATTGATTTATATATTGGTCAATGAACATTGATAATAGTAGAGTCTTGTATAGTGCTAATATCTGTCAGACTTGACACTCCTGACGCTCCACAATTAATAATCCCGGCTTTAGCATGGCTGCCATAATGGCGCTCTAACATTTCAAGAATTAATTCCTGCCAGGTACCCATTTACCTCACTGACACTTGGATCAAGTGTGGCAAATGTAGATTAATGTCTTACTGAAGTGGGTCTTGAACCACAAACCATGTAATCCACAGTTGAGTGACGTATCAACTACACCATGACACCTCTATAAAGACATACATACCTTACTGATGTCAAGTAGATCATAAAGCTCTAATTGCTTGTAGATTTGTAGTCGATATTCCTCCATCTGAAGCTTCTTGACTTTGGCAAGGTCATAATCCTCTGTCTCTATTGCTCGTCGCTTCTCCACCTCAACGACCCAATCGCTCTCCAACCTTAGAATATGAGTGCGATTAATGGGCAATCAAATAAGTCATTGATCAAGACCAGTACTTCATATATCATATACAGGAAACTACTTCTAAAGGTGAGTTCTTTTTGTGGAACTGCACATCAAGGGAAAGAGTGACAAGAGTCTTAAACCTATTGAGAATAGTTTGTCATGCAATGAACTGACCCTACAACAAATACTATGTTCGACAGTAGATGGCAACCTTCTTCCCAAACTGCGCAATAACGATACTGGGGACCGATACCGGCTACCATAGAGAATGTAAAGCAGTGTCTACTAATTCCTTATTTTACTGAACTATTGTTCATGTTTCATAAACTCCCCCAATGATTTGATGAGATCTATGTAGGCACCCATCATAATCTGTTACTTATAGTTTAATGGTTCCGAAACTATCATTTCTATCGGACTTTCAAGTTCTTGACCCATTGTACTTGTATGAGAACCGGAATTCCCTTTGCCAAATATACCGATGGCTGGTGCTGCCCTCTATGGGCAAATACCATAGTTGCGTTGTCTTAAAGCAGCAAAATGTTCTTTTTTTTAAATAGACAAAACCCTTCTAAAAATCCAGTAAACATACATGTAGAAGCATCTCTGAATGGATGCATACACATATAATTCAAAAGAAAACAAAAACATGTATGTCACAATGGCTGACAACAAAAAGTAGAACATCTAGGTTTTTAATTTTTCACTTCATCCTCATCAAAAAGCTATCTCTCTATCCATCACTTGTGCACTATACAAGAACATGTATTGAGATTCATTCATCACACTTGCAACAATTACATCACAAATTTTTCTAAAAACTATCTAGTGAGGTACTTAATGCTTTGAATTCTATTTGGCTATTGAAGGGGGATAAGAGCAAGAGTAATCACCTTTTGAAGATCAGATACAGCCTGCTTCAATCTCTTGGCTAAATCAAACTCCTCCTCTGTGAAAATACAAAGCAGCACAGATTTAACCAGGTGACTACTGAATTATTCCATTCCCTGAGGCTTAATACAGGAACAACCCAGTTCCTGTATAAAGTAACTGGGCCCGTATTCAATTCAATACTTAAGTACAGAATTTAAGCTTTTTACTTAGTATTTGGCTTAGATAAAATACTAAGCCAATTTTGGTATTCAATTCAAACTTTTGGCTAAGTTTTTTACCCTAAATTTAAGACAGCTCCCTACCAGACTTAAGCCAATTATTTGGAGGCCTTGATTGGCAGGCATATGGTTTTCTTAAGTATCATAACCTGTGCACAATTATATTAGCGCATTTATTGCGATCGTTAATTGCGCATTACTTTTGATTGACCGTGTGATGTCACAATGCTTTTCAGTAAGTATTTTATTAGATTTTGTCTCAGGTGAGTAAAAGTCTAAAATGCGATTTGAATACGAGATAAGTAAACTTCTTAGCTTAGCCATTTACTTAGTAAATTTCTTACTTATTCTAAGTATTGAATTGAATACCGGCCCTGGTTAAGTGTTCTGAATATCATGGTACTATTTATTCTCCAACATGAAACAGAATGGAGAACAAGAACCTGAACATGATAAATCATAAACTACAGACACGGATAAAAGAGTAGACACTGTATTATGTTCCAGTGAGAAAAAAAGGGACATTGCTCTGGAAAGCTCTGAAAGAGCTCTAAAAACAAAATACAGAAAATGCACCTCAAGAAAATCTCACTTTTAATACTGACAAAACCAATAAGCTCCAGCAAATACAAGTCAATAAGTTTTGTTTATTACCATGACAATGTAATTCCCTAATTCCCAGTTCCTGTAGGCAGTGACTTAATTGTTATCATCTACTACTTTGATTATATAACTCAGAGAACTTGAAGGGTTTGCAATCTGTTAAGAGCTAGAAGGACCTGTGTTTATGATTTTACAGCCTTCTAGCTCTCAGCGGATGGCACATCATATTGAAGGCTTACGTATAACAGCTTCGTTCTTTCTGTTGTCTAGTTTCCTGATGATGTTCGCCACTTCTGGGTCTTGATACATATCAAATGCCAAGTCATCCATTGGAGATATGTAGTCTGGTCTGAAAAAAGAAGAAAAAGAAGAAAAGGGAAATTGCATTTTGTTCACCACTTGTCTACAATCTCAAACAACTTTAAACCTACCAAGAAAATGACCCCTTTCCTAAACACCTTTCATCATATCATTAACAAACTTGATTTAATTCACCCAGTACATCATTTCAATCAATTGAATAAAGAAAATTGATTAATCATGAGTAATTGCTTTAAAAGACATTGAATTCATTCTTTACACAAAAGCTGTTGTACTGAACGAGACAGAAAGGAAGCTTCGCCCGCAATTCGCTCGAAGATGTCATTGACGTTGTGTTGATCCTTATATATATATATATATATATATACATAATATTTTGCAATCTACTCTAGGGCAACTGTTATGTCTTATTCGCCAAAAGCAATGACTGGGTCATGAAACCCTTTACAGTGTAGTCTACACTAAGCCAACCCTGAGTTCTTACTTGTTAATAGCACCAAGGACTTTGGGGTCAACCTCTCCTGTCCTTCCTAATTCATCTTCATTGAATGTTGAACCAGGAGGCATGTGTTGATTGATGACATCGTTCACGCGATTCCCTCCTCCATCGTTGTTGCTGTTGTCAGTTATTAACTCATCACCAATGATGTTCACTGCAACCAGACCAACCTTTGAAAAGAAGATGAAGAAGAAGAAGAAGGAGAAGAAGAAGGAGAAGGAGAAGGACGAGAAGAAGAAGAAGAAGAAGGAGGAGGAGGAGAATGACAATGAGAAGAAGAAGGAGGACAAGGAGAAAGAGAAGGAGAAGAAGAAGACGAAGAAGAAGAAGAAGAAAAAAAAAAGAAGAAATATAAGAATATTAAAGAAGACCAAGCAACCACAATATACATTTGTTTCATGGCTAGAATGTATAAAATCATCCCCTCAAATAAAATTCACCCAGTAGTCTAGACACAATTAAGGAGATATAAGACTCCAAAATGTTTATTCCAGCTAAATTCACTAGCAGCCCCTAAACGAAGAATCCCAAATATACTAAATCAAATTACTTTACTGCTGCTCAGATGATGATAAACATCTCATTGCTATCTAACAATAACAGTAACAAGTCCTTAGGCCTGTCTTCATCAGCCCAAGTTGGCCAAAAAACCCGCTATTTCTGAACCGGGAAATTAGCCAGATCACAAAATAGCGGGCTATTTGCTCAGGAAATTTTCCCAAGATATCTTAGGCTACTTTGCAAATAGCCCGCTATTTGTGGTCTGTCTTACCCTGAAGACTCGGGAAGATTTCTTGATTCCGGCATGCGCGTTAATTTGTTAGTTCCTAGGGTCCATCTCGCACTACGCATGCGTGAACACTTAGCAATTTCTCGAGCTCGAGTTTCGAGCTGATGAAGATGCAATTTGTAACTTCGGGCTAATTTCCCAGACTTCCAAATAGCGGGCTATTTGGCCAACTCAGGCTGATGGAGACAGACCTATAGTATATACTAAATGTGTGAGAATACTTGAATAGACAATCTTATTCTACTGGTATAGTGGTCTTCACATAACAGATAGAATCTCTTCCTATCACTATCATTATACCAATTAAAAAAAAATAACAAACGAGAAATACAACATACCTGGTTGTAGAGATTGTGTTTGTTGACATGGTTCTTGTAGACTACCAATCGAAGGTACTTTCCGACTGCATCCACATGAACAGACTTTAGCTCTCTGGCTTTGAAGCCAGTCTTGGCATTATCGGATAGAGTGATGTACCTGTGTGGTGACAATAGATCAGTGCATGTTTTAACTATTTTTCATTTTCAACGAAAATCTGTAATCAGCATATACCGGTAATCATCAATAGTAATTGAAAGCAGGTCCACAAACCTACACAATGTATCTGGTTTGAACATCAATGCAGAGAGTAGTAAATTAAAACTAAATACAGAAAACTGGAGAAATTATCTAAATATGCAGTACCTGAACAGAAATGAAAAGGCTTAAAAAAAAGAAAATGTTGTAAGCGAGTCCTAATGTCTTTTGACAATAATAAAGTGATTATATACTATGGACCATAGGGAAGATAATGAGAATCAACTTCTTTGCATGCCATGCCTAGATACCAGTGTCGACTAGTTTACCCACGAGTTGCTTTGACTTTTACTAAAAGAGCGCTTTCATTTGCAATACCTCTTCATTTAGTAATTCTAAAACTAATTTTTGAATACGCTCATTTAGAACACCTAAACTTTTTGGAGATTTGTCTGCGCGCTTTGACCTATTGTCTAAAGAATTCTCTCATTCCCATTGCCTTAGTACACATGTTCTGACATTTGCTCAAGCGTCTATTGCTCTTTGCATTATTTCATCAAAGATATAAGGGTAGTGTTAGGTAATTGGGATTTAGGTTAGGTCGAGAGTTAGGATCAAGGTCAAGCATATTTGGTCTCGAGGGTGAACTTGAAGTAAACAAATAAGTTACCGGTAGTGTAAATGCTGACCACAGATCATTTGTTGCTGGGTAATGTACAAATGTATCAAACCACTTTCCCTAGTAAAAAATAAAACAGTCTTAAACTAGTTGAAAAGTAGTGAAAAAAGCAGCACAGAAAATGTTTTTGAGTATTTTCAACTCTAAATACAATTATCATCTCTCTTCTGTTCCAAATCCTTAGCCTAGAAATGTTTTTTATTATAATAAAATATGAAAAAATAGTCTAGTTTTTGAGGAAATACCATATAAATAGAGAAAATAACCATTTTTTTTTGGCCTGTGAAAAAAAAAAAACAACAAGGAAAACTATGAATTAAGATATTTGAAGGTATACGTTTGAATTCCTCACCCTAATCTTTTATATCTTTGTCCATTCAAACTGGTGATGTGATCAGGAGGCAGACTTCCAACATAGAACTCAATTTTGGTTGCTGTGCATGAAGATGAAGAATGAAACACAATAGTGCATACTGGTAAAAAGAATCTGGATTAGTTCTGGGAGCAAACAAGAAAAACTTGACTGAAAATTGTTGGACATTCAAACTCTAGGTATCCCAAGTGTCATGGAATAATGAGTATACATGTATGTAATTGAAAGAATCATTTCATTCATATTTTGTCTGATCCAAGCTCTAGAAGAGTTGCCAGCTTCATTCAATCTTCTTCTTCTTCTTATCTTAAAGTACAGTCCACCATCAGGTGTATAGTCGTACTATATTTGGCAGGCCTATCCTAAATTCTTTGATTTGGGTAAAATATGTATGGGACAAAATAATTTGGACTTGCGAGGTTTAAAAAAAGGTTTAAAAATTGCATCGCCCAACCCAATTCATGATTAACAGTTCAAATCAACTCACGTATGAGAAACTGATGAGCTAGGAGTTGTAGCTTTCTGATCCTAGTCTTGTCCGGCAACCGCAGTACGATCTCCTGAGGGTAGAGACAGAAGCGTCCCCCAACCCAGCCCTTGACCAAAGGGTTGTGTATCTCCAGCTCCTTGCAGTTATAACCCTCATCCGTACTGCTGGCGTAGATTACGCTGAAAGGAATCTTATGGGGCATCTCTCCTCGGAGTTTGGTTCACTTTGTCAATTCTCACCGACTGTTCCAATGTTATTCCACTTTTACAAGAATCACATTATTTTGCATAAACCTCTTACGGCTTTTAAAATATTACATTCTTTCAAATACATGTAGTTGTTGGTGCTATTAAAGTCAATACTGTGTACATGTAGTGGAATAAACTTACTTCTAAACTACATCCGAGCCTTAATGTACGCAATGTTGTCAGTATATCTCTGTTCACACAAGGCAAGAATGTGTTCCAACTGGGCAGTATAAAAGCATCCACAACTGAGATTCCACGGAAATTCATATGAAAATGGGCTAATACTTGGTCTGCATGGGAAGATAAAATCATGAAATAAAACAAGAATTGTAACATTTCATACAGTACACACTTCGCTTTGCACTTGTTTTGAATTCAAAGGTACATGTAAATCCTATATCATTATACTTGTACCTCAATAGGAACTTGCTCTGAAGAAATGTAGAACATTTTAGAAAAGTTACACACTATTGGAAATGTGAACATGATCTGAACAAAATTGAATAAAAAATGAAGTGACAACTTTTTTTTTTAAATGAAGGGAAATTCAAAATCAGTATTATGCCATTGTGACGTAATGTGAGGCACTGTATCCTCTTTCCCTCAATACACAAAATGACTTCTTAGTTCTATTGTTGAAAAAATCTTATACATCTTTATATTAGGAGCACATACTATCAATGGCATACATGTATCTTGAATAGGGTGTCTGAACGATTTTTCAATTTTCCCTTTTGGATCGTTTTTCACCATTATGGTTGGATAATTGAAAAAATTATTCACTCAGAATAATACATTTCAAATTTCAAGACTCATCGATGTTTCTATCAAAAGTTACAGCCCCTTCAATTCCCTACAATATTCATCCATTTTTGTAAGAAACAACGAAAAGACGTACACGCAGAGTTATGTTGTTTTGCTAAATTTAGCACAACAGCTGAATTGCGCAATATGCAAGCGCACATACGCATGCAAGCGCACGCTGTTGCTTAAATGATGCGCAACTCGACCGATCGGCAATCCATTGTCTTCAATGGGCACCCACGGTCCGATGCATATTCATGTGCAGATTTTACGCTATCACCATGGGTTCAGCCGGCGCGAGCTCACGCCTCCCTACTTAGCTGATCCAAAAATGTGGGGAAGGGTATTTTCAAACTGTAATTGTTTGTGATCCCTGGGGCTAGCAAAAAAATAAGCGTAGGGATATTTTCCTTACGACTGGGACTACTTATCGCCAGGGGCGTCATATCTCATAAGTGGCAAATTTCGAGTTAGCCAGGAAACAATGTTTAAATAGCTGTTTTGACCAAGATATTTTTAGAATTTCGAGATGACGCCCTCTGGAAATATTGGAATTAATCTGCTCTTTCATATGACACCTCATTTATTGAGTATCACCTTCAGGATCACAAAGAATAAAGGTTTGAATCTCGACTTAATAATAAAAACTTTGACCAATTTTGCATGATCGCGTAATGCACATAGACTGCATAGGGCTGCGTGCAATCTCTATGGGAAGGATTTTAGCACACAACATTGGGTGCGCGATCAGACACCCTATCTTGAACATGGTGGTGTGACCATAGTTCGAGCTTGGCCTTATTTCACAGACGGTTCCATACCAAAAAAGATTTGTACAAATTCAAAAATCTGATTTCATCAATGGTAAGAGGAACATACATGTACAATTAGTGACAACATTTTCTTTGGAACAGGAGTTGAAATTATGAAAATATTGACAAAAAAGATTGCATCCGTTCTGAGAAATAAAAATATGAACTTAATAGCTACATGTATGGGTCTTGAAATCTTCATTTTGTGAAAATATATCATCAAAATTGTAACTCAAAAAACAAAAATGATACCAACTGTTTATATGATATTATGATTCTAATTCTAATTATCACCTAGCCTAAAGTATAGGCTATACTATAGGCTAGGTGATAATTAGAATTATTAGACCAAAAGCTCAAGTCTCTGATATCAATGGTTGTTCCGCTAAGACTTTAAAGATAAAGACCAGTTAATGAGTTATGGTCATGCGATTGCATTGTGAAAGAAACGTTATGAAATCGATCAGAAAAGGTTGATCATCTAGCATATAAGTATTGGTGTGTACTGCAAGGTTCTGGAATCATCAAAATGATAAGAAATTAGGCCCGGTCTTGGTAAAGTTACAAGCACTGTACACAGAAAGATGTATATGGGACTACGCGACCACGTGCGCGATATCTATTTGGTCCCAATAGATATAATAATTGACCAAATATATCAATTAGTAGGCGGTTTCCCGGCAAAATTTGTATCATCACCCATTAGTCAAAACATATTCTTTCACATGATTGGTAATGAGAGCTTCCATTTCATTTTTTGAGAGAGGGGCATTTCCAAAACTGGTCTTTACCTTTAAGAGTAGACTAGTCTATATGTGGCTCCACTGATCGTCTCTAATAGACTCTAGGCCTACTAGTACTAGGTCTATGCAGATGCAGTGAAGACTGAAGGGAGGTTACACAATCTTACTCTTAGTTTTATTACAAATAGACTTCTACAACAATCATGACAATGCAGTTTCAATTTAAAAATTCAAGTTTGTGTGCGATTGCCAATCTCATTGAGTCATTTGACTCAGTATTTTGACATCGAGTCATTGGCATTGGCATAGACTAGATCTAGACCCTAGATCTTCTTCTTCTTCTTCTTCAGTACATGTCGACAGACTTGTTAGTCCATATAAAGACACGGAACGAGGCACATGGTCATGGACTAGAATGATCATTCAGGAATTGTAGGGCATGGGACCTAAAGGAATCAATTGATCCCGTGTTGATAACGCTTATCAGGTAGCTTATTCCAATCCTTGCACGTACGAGGAAAATAGGAGAACTTGAAGAAGTCTGTCCTGCAATACGCCTGTTTCAAATGTTGGCTATTGCTGGTTGAAGAACGACGGGATCTAGTAACAGCAAGAGGTGTTAGGGTCCTCGGGATGGCAGATTGACCGCTCTGGATCTGCTTCATGAGAGCAAGTCTTGCAACTTCTCGCCGATGTTCCAGTGAATCCCACTCCAGATCCCTTAACGAATTACAGACAACTCGCCACAAAGACAGCTCGCCACAAGACATCTCGCCACAATAGCGGGGACAACTCGCCTGTGGCGAGTTGTCCAGGGTGGGGTGCTTTTTGGGACAGCTCGCCACACTTTTTCCCCTCATGATTTCTAGATCTAAAATCCCTCACCTTAGATGAAATTGTCATTGTATGTATTCATTATGCTTTTATAAACACAGTCACGACAGGAAACATGGAAATTGTGAGTATTTTGAGGGCTGTTCTAAAGAATAAAGCCGATTTACCTTGCAACAAGAATATATTTTGACAAACCGAAGGCGTACGTTCGCCGGATAACTTTTCGGTATTTAACTTCATTTTCTGCCTCAGAAAACTTTTTAATGGTAGGAATATGCTGTTAGTTATCTTTACATTCCAATATTACCTTTCCTCTACCCCAGCGGAATTATCGCTTGCCTCAAGTTTATTAGTAGACATAAAAACTTTTAAGATTGTGCATTCGCTCCCCTTCGACTTTCGCTGTGGACTGCGAGTGTGAGCTAGTCCCGTACCGGTACCGTGTGTGTGCCTGGCCGGAAGGCCTGGCGGCGGCTGGCGCAAAGCCAAGGGTACCCGGCGGCACACAGCTGCATCGCTATCCTGGCTGTGTAATAAAACCTGTTTTATTGATCTCAACATTTCAAACACCACTGTACAAAACTAAACTGATTTCACTCAAAATCGGTACTCTAGTGACGATTGATGACACCTAAATAGCAGTAAAATACAATTTTTTCAACTCACCTAAGTTAGAAAGAGTAATTTAAAAATTAAAATCGTGAGTCCACTGTCAAACTTGCTTACAGTTTTATCGGCATGATTGTGTGCATTTGTGTGTTATAAGTGTGATGACTATTCACGTGTGAAAATGCTGTCTATTGGCACATGGTACAGCGCTAGAGGTCCCCGGCACCCGAGACTATTATCTTGAAATGACACTAGTACAGCAGTGGCGGATCCAGGGGGGCTTAAGTATTTAAGATCAAGTAGAGCAAAGCCCCGGTGGCCTATGGGGTCATTCCCCCGCAGAGGGTGACACGTATGACCGTAATTACCACAAATGCAAATAACCCCTTTTGCAGTCAATTCCAAGAACATTTTGTCCCGGCATTTTGTGAACTTTAACCCCTATTTTACGTTAAAACAAGGACAAAATCGTACTTTGAAATACCCTATTTATAAGATTGTAAGGACAATTTCTCAAATTTACCCCTATTTTACCATAATTCAAGGACAAGACATTGATACCTTTTTTCTTCTTCTTCCGGTTTTCTTTTCCCTTTTCCTGACCCCTATTTATCAATTTCGAGGACGTGCACCTGTGCACCCCTATTTTCTTTATTTCGAGGAATATTTTGTCCGCGTACATTGCTTGCAATTGACCCCTTTTTCCGCGATTTTGGTAACGGTCATGCGGTCCCTAGCGAAGCAAGTGGAGCGTAAATTGGCATAGGGTCCAAGGGCAAAGCCCCGGCAGGGCCGGACAAGGGGCGAAGCCCCATGAAGCTCAGGGGTTTTAGGCATTTAATGACGGTACGTCGGATGCGGCATCCAGGGGCCCGCCTTAGGGCACCTGGTGGGGTCCAGGGGCGGATCCCCGGAAGCTCAGGGGTTTTAAGCATAAAAATACGATCACATGAGCATCCAGGGACCGCCTAAGGGCCCTTGGTGGGGTCCAGGGACAGAGCCCCAAAGCTCGGGGTTTTAGGCATTTAATTGTAGTCAGATGAGCATCCAGGGACTGCCTTAGGGCCCTTGGTGGGATCCAGGGGCAGAGTCTCTGGAAACTCAGGGTTTTGAAAAAGTACGTTAAAGAGAAAGAGAAAAAAAGAACGATTGGCCTGCTAGTGTCGCAAATGAGGTATCAAAATAGTGCTCATCTGAGCTTAATCAAATGCCTAAATCCCTGAGCTTACAGGTGCTCCGCCCCTGGACCCCACCAAGGGCCCTAACGCGGCTCCTGGATGCTCATCTGACCGTAATTAAATACCTAAAACCCTGAGCTTCTGGGGCCCCACCCTGGACCCCACGCCAATTTACGCTCAACTCACTTTGCTCGCATCGCTCTACCCGATTGTTGATACTCCACTTCAAAAACGTTCCGCCAGGGGCCTGCATGTTACGTGTAAGAGTGGTGGCGATGCATATTTTTCTTCTCTCCCCTCTCCGGATTTGTTAAGGGGTGTTTAGCCTTATTTTTCAGTTCAACTTAAATCTTTAATGACATGCAGGAGCGGTGGAACGATATGGAAGTGGGGTGGGGCCAATAAGCTCAAAGGAGCTTTACCAATGAGCCTAAAAAGATACCGGTAATCACAACACTACTACTAATTTACTACTACTACTACTACTACTACTTTACTTTACTATACTACTACTACTAATATATAATGATGATGATGATGATGATGACAATTTAACGACGACGGTGATGATGATGACGATGACGACGACAACAATAATAAAAAGTAATAATAATAACTGCAACAAGCCAGACATTGTCGTCAGGGACAACACAGTAAATATCATCGAGGTCACCGTTCGCCATGACATCAACACCTCAAGTATCAAGACCTCAGAATAGAGATCGAGAGGATGTGGAACGTTCAATTCAATTCAATTCATTCATTTTATTTAATTTCATTCTCCATGAAAAATATTAAAACATACAAACATGGTATAGACCCTACGGATAAATTAAAGATTGATAACAAGAAAAATGAAAGGGAAGGAGCAAACAAAATGTTATGGGAATGTGGGGTTAACGAAAAGGGCAATTAGCCTTATGAGCGTCAA
This sequence comes from Mesocentrotus franciscanus, assembly GCA_037976565.1. Lineage (NCBI taxonomy): Eukaryota > Metazoa > Echinodermata > Echinoidea > Camarodonta > Strongylocentrotidae > Mesocentrotus > Mesocentrotus franciscanus. The sequence continues at coordinate 795,287 of CP137682.1, read as the reverse complement.
CCCCGCCTTAAAAAATATACGCTGTATTGTTGAGAAAAGGAAAACAGAGAAAACCTGAACACCAATACAAAAGAAGACGGAAAAAAAGGGAAGGAGAATTAGGGAAGGGGAGGGGGAATACATTAAAAAGTGAATTAACTGAAACGTAACGTCATTTAGTTTTGAGATTGAATACAATGATAAAAGATGGGATTTATACAATCGTTTAAAAATATTCATTGAATTAGAGTTTTTCATATTAAACGGGATATTTTTCCATAAAACTGGCCCTTTGAAGAAAAAAAAGAATTAAAAAAAACATTTGTACGGATTTTAGGAAAATAAACATTACAAGCATTACGAGTTTCATGAGAGTGTATTTCATAATTGAATGTAAATTTACATGACATGGACCTTGGCAATAAACCATTGGAACAATGATAAACATTAATATAGCAATATTACAATTATTTATATCATAAACATTTAGAAGCTTTAATTGTTGAAAAAGTGGCGAAGTGTGGGCATTGAACGGGCGGATGTCACTCCAATCATCATCAGTCTGGACAGCCGCGGCTGCGGGCAGGGAAGCTTCCGGCCAGGCACACACACGGTACCGGTACGGAGAGCTCACACTCGCAGTCCACAGCGAAAGTCGAAGGGGAGCGAATGCACGATCTTAAAAGTTTTTATGTCTACTAATAAACTTGAGGCAAGCGATAATTCCGCTGGGGTAGAGGAAAGGTAATATTGGAATGTAAAGATAACTAACAGCATATTCCTACCATTAAAAAGTTTTCTGAGGCAGAAAATGAAGTTAAATACCGAAAAGTTATCCGCGAACGTACGCCTTCGGTTTGTCAAAAATATATTCTTGTTGCAAGGTAAATCGGCTTTATTCTTTAGAACAGCCCTCAAAATACTCACAATTTCCATGCTTCCTGTCGTGACTGTGTTTATAAAAGCATAATGAATACATACAATGACAATTTCATCTAAGGTGAGGGAATTTAGATCTAGAAATCATGAGGGGGAAAAAGTGTGGTGAGTTGTCCCAAAAAGCACCCCACACTGGACAACTCGCCACAGGCGAGTTTTCCCCGCTATTGTGGCGAGATGTCTTGTGGCGAGCTGTCTTTGTGGCGAGTTGTCTGGACCCCTCCCTTAACATGTCAGTGACGCTAGCACGTTGACTATAGTTGTTGCAGACGAATCTGGCAGCACGCCGTTGGACCATTTCCAGCTGCTTGATGTACTTGGCTTCATAAGGGTCATAGACACTAGCTGCATATTCTAGATGAGGTCTTACTAATGCAAGATAGGCAGTGCTCTTGATGGTTCTCGAACAACCTCTAAGATTCCGCCTTAGCATTCCCAGAACCCTGTTAGCCTTCTTGGTAATGTGAGCATACTGGAAATCCCACTTGTATTTGTGGGTTAGGAAGACTCCAACTAGGTATTGGTGATGTTCAACTGGATCCAGGTTTTGGGTATGAAGAGTATAGGGGAATCTCAGCTTCTTCCTCTTGAGTCTTGTTGCAATGTTGGTCATATTCATGACAAAACATGACAATTCATGACTAATTCATTGCGCACACTTTTTTCAAGAAAACGGACGGATAAGCTGAAACAAGTGAAAGTAAGTCCCTGTATTTTGGTAATGTTTTATTCTTTTCAATCATATATTTTTAAGCCCTTACTTAGGCTAATTCAGTAGATGGCTTCACGGGTGGTACCTAGTTACCTAGGCCTACCCCTTTACCATCCCGACGGCTGGGCCGTCGCCCGGCGCGCGCCGCAGCCTAGGCCTAGCATCCCACATACCGGTTGTAAATGTAAGCTGTAGACAGTGCAGTGCAGTGTTGAACTCGGCTTCGCGTCTGGCGTCCAGTAAATATGTCAAAATGCATTGTTTATGTGGCCATTTTGAAACAAATTCAAATGTGAATATTATTGCACGTCTTGTAGGAAAAGAAGGTAATAAAAAATAACAATTAAAAAATCCACAAACTTACTTACCTATTCGAAAAAAATTGTCAAAACACGCAAAAACTTGTGTTACAATCAAACGGCGTACCGTTTCCAATGGAGTATTTCTCGTTATTGCCAATTTGAGTAATCAACAGATCTCAGTATATTATGTTTATTTTTATCCATTTAATAACATTATTGTATTGAAATCTTGTCACAAAAATATTTATTAATATTTAAAATATATTATGAAGTAAAAAAAAAATATTACAAATTATCATTTATACTTCATGCCTTCAAACTTCAACGTAAAGATTCAATTCAGTAGATTGACATGATGAAGATGATGTTTGCATGCAAAGTGTAATCCTCCACTAAGCTTAGATTAGGATATAATTATATGATTCCTTCGAAACCATAATAATAATACACGTATATGGTATTCTATCGCTAAATAATAAAGTTCATGGGGTGACGGGTTCAGCACCCTGCTAGGCCCGTAAGGCAGGGATCGAGCACACTATCATAAATATTTTTAAAAGGGACCAGGGGGCCCAAGGGAGCGAAGCTAGGTACGTACATTACAGAGGGGCACATATGCAGTCACCAAAATGGTCACGGTGCAGCTATACTAGGAGTATAGTACTGTACCCAAGAAAGGGGGCACATTATCAACAGTGTGTGTGAGAGGCTTGGGGCATAGTGCCATAACGGGCGGGGAAAGGGAGAAGAAAGGGTGTAGGAGCACAGTACTCTTAAAAATAAAAGGGGGATCAGTAGCATTGGCGGATCCAGGGGAGGGGCACAGGGGAACGAAATAATTATTGCGAGGGAACGAAATAATATTGCGAGAGAACGAATTAACATTGCGAGGGAACGTAATAATTATTGCGGGGGAACGAAATAACATTGCGAGGGAACGAAATAATTATTGCTAGGGAACGAAATAATATTGCGAGGGAACGGAATAATATTGCGAGGGAACGGAATAATATTGCGAGGGAACGGAATAATATTGTGAGGGAACAAAATAATTATTGCGAGGGAACGAAATAATCATGGATCCCCCCCCTCATGTCCCCTCCCCTCCGTAAAAAAGCCCCCTTGCATTAGGCCTAAGCTTGCTTTTGTAGGTTTTACGTCCATTTTAACCCTTTAAAAAAAAAATCATTCAATTTCATATTTTTTTCTTTTAATTTAGTCCCAAAAAATCCTAATCTTGCACATCTCATAGTCATAGTCGATTTCTTATTTGGTCATTCATTTTCGAACTAATTTGTCCAATCAATTTCATCTTTTTGCATCCAACTTCGTCAGAGTCAAATCAAGTTCGGCTGCCTTAACGTACAATATTGCACAAAATCGTTACGTCATTTTGCAGTATATTTTGTCAAAGCGACGTTCAAATTTGTCACTCGTTCGTTATAAGGTCGAGGTCTTGTCTATGCGACGACTTTGTGTGAAACTCTCTTGACATCATTGATAGCATGCACACAGATTAATTTGAGTGATACATTATAGTGCAGCGGACCGCCAGGTGAGACAAATTCGAGTGAAATCTGACGAAATGTATGGGCAAGTGTTAAAACTGATTGACCATTGAAACCGTGTATGACAAATGACTAACATTGACATATTTTGCACGATCCCGGATTCCTAGGACGAGATTGAAATGCACAAAGACGAATTTGAATGAAAACAAGTATTTGAATGGACGGGAAATCCTATATTGATATCTTGACAGATGTATAGGCCTCCATCAATTATGTTCTTTTTAGGCTAAATGTAATTAAGGAAAGTCTAAGCTAGGCCTATTTCGTCCCATACTTTATCGACCATATCCATGATTTTAGATTGCATGTCTCCTTATTTTACAAACTTGATAGCTCATGTAGAGATTGTATCAGACCAAAGAGATGAAATGCAAATTTTGATGTCGATTTATGTTTATACTTCCCCGAAAAATTATCTAATACTTGGTAACATAATTATATGAGAGAAACCCAATATAGAACTTACTTTGGCCTTGCCGAACCATGAACAGCGACATCCCACCATGCCAAAATAATAGATTCAGATTCAGAGTCAGATTCATTAATTTCACTCACCAATATAAAATACATTACATAAAACGTACATGGCTGCAGAAATTAATGTACATAATTATAAACTATGAATAATACCCCCACAGAGAGTAACAAGTTAGTGTAAAAACAAGACAAATGAACAAGTGGTGATCAGGGGTGTCGATTTGTATCCGTGGTTGGGGGGATGATAGGTGCCAAAATATATTCGGCAATGGATCAAAGCAACCAAGAGGTAGAAGCGTGTGGCAGGTTGCACCCCCTCCCTTCCAAGTTATTAACTTTTTCAAGTCACCCTCAATATAAAAGATAAAATTTCAGAGAATATACGAGTGCCATAGAGTGGTAAAAAATTATTAACATGCTAAATGTTAGGCCTGACTCTTGCCTGCAGTGTAGGCCTACCAGACTGATATCATCTATTTTTTAACGAAATTTAGACATTACCAAAAAAAAATCCAATGGTGAGGGATATCAACTTGTGAAAGTATTATGTTACATTAATTTTATGAATATTGATGTCTTTAAACATAGATCTCATTAGTAAATGAAAAACATATTGCTTTTGGTTCTTCATTTGACTCTCTTCCTTCTTTAATTAAACCAACTGAATCCTCTCTGCGGGAAACTCAATTCAATGAAACAGAATATCACTGATGCAAAATTTGGTTCTCAAAATGACAGAAAATTTCCACTCCAACTACGTTCCAATTACCAAACAACAAACTTCCATTATCTCCTTCTTCACCCAGATATACTTATCATACCAGATACGCTCTAAAATATAAGCATAATATTCCCCTAAGGCCCTGACCAGAGCACTATTTTTTTAAAAACTATAACCAGTCTAAGAAGTGTGCATTATTATTGGAAGTGTGTTATAAACAAAAAGTCCCAAATTTCATTCAATCCTTTTTGTTTCTTGTTTTTCTTTTCAATTTCCTTTTAAGCCCTGTCAATAATGTGGCATTGATTATTTACTCGTTTTTAATTAGTTTTTGAAGAACTCCTAGGTGAAAGAAATCATAACAGACTATTTTTGAATATTATTACTTGTTTTAGAACATGTTGGGCCTGTCTCACATTGCCTTCCATCATTCCATGGCAATTTTCCATGTTTCTTTCAGCTTATTTCTCACTTCTTTTCCATCCACTCAACTAATTCCTGATCATGCATTAACCTCATACCTACCATCACCCATGCCTAAGCTTTTTAGGGAGGGGATCCCGTAAAGTAATTTTGACATTGTAAGAAATAAACATGAGCAATATTTCATTGTAGGTTACTTTAAAGTCAACCTCTTTTTCATTGCCCATTCACATCAGTTCCCTGAAGGAAATGCTGGAATGTCCCTCTTTCTCTTGTCTTTCTTCCTTTTCCCTTCCCCTTCCTTTTTCTTCTGCCCGTTTCTTCCCCTTTTCCCTTTTTCCCAGGTAGCAAGCCCATATGGGGCCCATATGGGGATGATCTGGGTCACTTGTGCCATCTGGGCTATTAAATGGAACCCATATAATGTATCCCATATGGAGCCAATTTTAGTAACCCATATGGGATCTATCTGGGCCAGCCCTTATGGGTTCCAGATGGGAATGAGCTGGGCGTACACATATGGGTAGAATATGAATATGGCCGTATGGGTAACACATGGGGAAAATCTGGGTTAACCCACATGGGATATATCTGGGTTAATCAATATGGGTACCAGATGGGATTAAGCTGGGCATACCCATTTGGGCCCAGTTTGGTATGGGTCCCATCTGGGTCCCATCTGTCTTATATGGGTTTACCCATATGGGTCCCATATGCTTCTTGGGTGCAGATTCCCTTTTTTTTTTTTTTTGATGGTGAATTATTGGGGGATGATTGTACAGGCCACCCCCCCCCCGTGATCGACACCCATGGTGGTGATTAAGATTGCAAACGTATAGGAGATCTTAAAGGGAAATCCAACCCAAATAGACAACTACTCTAAAAGAAAGCAGAAAAATCAGAGAAGCAAACTGATGAAAGTTTCAATCAAATCTGATTAAATATAAGAAAGTTATGAATTTTTGAAAGTTGTAATCACTATATGTATGGGCACTTCAAATTGGCTGAATCGGTTATGTCAATGTGATGTAGTGCCGGACTACTTTCCCATCTGTTCCAACATATAAAATGACTAAAATTTTCAAAAATTCATTGCTCAAGGGGGTCTATTCTTTTTAGAGGACCTATAATAATATGCTATCTATAATATATTTTGAGAAGTGCCCCAAGGGAGAAGGAACTTACAGAAATTAATGATATTTTTGTATACGGCGGTAAATGAGAGAGCTATCCACGTCCTACGTCAAAATCCACTGACGGAACTACCAATTTGAGATTCGCATAGACTTAGTGATCTCATATTTCAAACATTCATAACTTCCTTACTATTGGTCCGATTCATTTCAAACTTCTGCCATTCTGTTTCTGTTATTTTTCTGCTTTCATACAAATCAACTTATTACAAGGGTTGGATTGCCCTTTAACTATTCTACCCCACTGCAAGAATTCTACTAGATTTACTTGCATTTACAACACAACAGATTTGAAGAAGGCGTAGGTTACAGGATAAGTGGATAGAGAGAATGAAAGAAGTAAAGGGTGATATTTACTGATATAGATCAAGATGGGACGAAGAGATGATTGTAAGACCATAGAGAAAGAACAAGATTAATAGAAGACACGCTTACATCTTTATTTATTTACTTACGTATTATATTTAGTGAACCATATTTATACAGGATAAAAACACGATTAGCATAGATGTTTTTCATCATGGTCCTGACTAAGGACATACAACAAATAGTTTTAAAAAAACCCCACTTCCAATAGAACAAATAGATACAAAAATTAATTAATGTTACAATGTTAAATATACTATGTCCCTTTTGCAGCCAACATCAAATTCTGTAGAACTTTGCAGGAATTATGAATATGTCCTGATGTCCTATCTGTGAAATTTAAGTTGTTTTTGTTGTTCTTATTAGTTTTATGGCGTTCATTCAGTACTGAATATATACGCCATATCTTCGTTATAATATAAGAAAACTCAGTTATCCGTTAAGAAAACTGAAATTAAAAAAATTGTAGAAATATAATCAATTCACCAGTATCGCAATTTATTAGGAGTCTCTAGATGGTTTTCAACTTCGTATTTCTGTTTTTTTAACGTTTAATCTGGTCAGCCCGGTTTCGATTGCATGAAATCTGTGGAATTTAAACGTTAGCAGTGTCCTGATATTCAAATTATGCAAGGAAACCCGTTTACTTGCTAGACTTCACTGTCAGACACTATTGAGTGACTGACTGGCTTTTTTCATCTTTGGTAATAACATACATACAATGAGCTGTGAAGGGTACATGAGCATTTGTCTACATCAATAACCCACTTCTTGTAATGGCCAAAATTAAACTGATTGAATCTTTGCGCAGCAAAAAACGTACGACCATTCGGTACAATGGTCTAAAATCAGACTATTACTTATTGTCTTGGTAGCACTTAAGTCGATTCGACAACTGATAGTCGTTATTTTCCCGCTTAAACACATTTTCAAGCCCCCTTTTTTTAGGGAAGTTCTAAATTAGTATTATCTTTCAAATGCCGTTGGAATTTATCCTTTTCATTTTTTTGGCCTGCAAATGGAACATAATACCTTTAAACAAAAATTACACTAGCATATTGAAAATATGATGAACATTAGATACACGGAAAAAACATACGAAGCACTTACACGTAATACAATAAGGAAACCCAAGCCACATCTTCAGGTACATGTGCATAGTAGTATGGACATGAGCTATCAAATTGGTAAAATACGAAATAACAAAAGGAAAGAGTATGTCAGTTTAGACTGGTTAGTATATAGTACAATCAGGTAACTACATAATGCTTCCATAAGCCTACGGTGAAAGAAAATAAAGATACATCGCCAATAACAGAATGTACAACGCAAAGTTGAGCACTACGTTATAATTTTGTTGACGAACAGAGTACAAATAAACATAGAAATAGAATTTTAAACAACAATTAAGTAACATTCTAATTTTTAGAGATCAAAATAACCTTAAATCGCCTGTACTATTCGAAGTAGATTTTGAAGAAAAAAAATACAGATGATGGATGATTTTGTTTTTCTATTATTAGTCAGGAAGAGAACATTCTATAATTCGGAGTAAGAACATGAAAAAGTCAATCCGTACGTATGTGAATTGGCTAAACTTTTGTGTAATATTCTCATATAACTATCAATGGGAGTTATATACATTCATTTATTTTTATTTTCATATTAATTCTTATATTCTTAGATAATATATTTACCTGTATGTTTATAATAATCAAAATACATATAATTAAGATCCTTAAGAGCTCCAATTCACTATTACTGGTTTCAATTTTTTCGTATATAGCTTTTGGCCTTTCGCCCATTATCACATGCATTATTAATGATACATGTACCAACAATGAATAGTTTATACATCACAAAGCTGTAGTGAGGCATTGGCCCAGGCGCTCAGGCCATCTGTGGGCGTTTCACCGTCTTGCTTTGGTTCAAAGGTTACTACCGAAACAAATATCGAGTCAGCAAATCATCTGTCTGACACTGGTCTGAAAGTGATTGAATCTACCAGTTTCGTGTCACCCCGATCGACAAAAAAGAGGCTATTTTTCACTATATTCTATTTATTTCCAAATAATGCATGATAGAGTCTGACAAGACAATCTAAAAGTCATTCGCTATGGGTTGAACACTGGCCGTGTGGTTCTAATGATGGGCCCGGCAGGTGAGTCAAGCTGCATGCGGCATCAGAACGAGGTTGGTGAGTCAAGCTGCATGCGGCTTAAGAACGAGGCGGATACCTTGGCATGAAGTAAATCTTCTTTCCGATGCCTTGCTTGTATATAACTGGGGTTTGTAACACCTTTTCCCCCTCTCCTTTGTCGTCGGCTAGATAACCCGTCAAGCCGGTCACACGTCTTGTTACCTGTTATGATCAAGTTTATATATAAAAAAAAACAATTAATAAGCGTGATAAGAAAGGCTATCATCATATTTCTATTATCCCTGATTTGAAGCAAAATCAGCCTATATGTGTGTGTGTGTGTGTATATATATATATATATAAATATATATTTATAGAATAAAATGAATTAAAAAAAAAAATCTATAAATAAATAAAGAAATAAAATAAAATGTCGGAGAGACAGCACATATTTTAAAGGGAAATCAAACCCAAATAGACAACTACTCTAAAAGAAAGCAGAAAAATCAGAGAAGCAAACTGTTGAACGTTTCAATTAAATCTGACTAAATATAAGAAAGTTATGATTTTTTGAAAGTTGTAATCCCTATACGTATGGGCACTTCAAATTGGCTGAAGCGGTAATGTCAATGTGATGTAGTGCCGGACTACTTTCCCATCTGTTCCAAAATATAAAATGACTAAAATTTAAATATTTCAAAAAATCATGGCCCAGGAGGGTCTTTTCTTTTTAGAGGACCTAAAAAAATATGCTATATATAATATATTTTGAGTAGTTCCCCAAGGGAGAAGGAACTTACGAGAAAAACAGAAATTAGTGATATTTTTGTACACGGCAAATGGGAGAGCTATCCACGTCCTACGTGACAATCCACTGACCAAACTACCAATTTGAGATTCACATAGACTTAGTGATCTCATATTTCAAACATTCATAACTTCCTTACTTTTGGTCCGATTCATTTCAAACATTTGCCATTCTGTTTCTGTTATTTTTCTGCTTTCATTCAAATCAACTTATTACAAGGGTTGGATTGCCCTTTTAAGTAATAGAATGACACTCCATCGTCAACACATAAGAGATCAAAAATTAAATACCCTAAATGTGAGTAAACATAATAGACCTATCCAGACGTGCAAAAGGAATACATCCAGAATTTGATGTCGTAACTTTTTATATAATGAGGACAGAAACTGAAACTGAACGTAGGATTAAAGAGAAATATTTCACAAATGTATTTAAGCGAGAGTTGAACAAACATGGCTTAAATATGCCGAAAGGGTGGGTAGCGTAGCGTCGCGTTGACTTGAACGCACCCTTTCGAAAGCCCCCCCCCCCCCGCTTGTCTCAAAAGGGTGCATTGGGAACGGAGTACCGCCTTAACGCACCCTTTCGTGATAAGCGGGGGTGAGGGGGCGTAGTCTTGCAGGCGTTTATAGGCGTTTATAAAAATTAAATAAATAAATAACAAGAAACACAATCAAATAATTTACTTAAATACTTAAAAAATGTAAAATAAAGGTGTTTACCTAGTCTTGCATGTCAGTCGTTTATTTATTAAAATTAAAAAAAAAATCCATTTCTTTCAATTTACTCCGTTATTTATTTATTTATTTGTAATTTCATTTGTAACGACTGTTATGCAAGACTAGTTTACATTAAAAAATCAATTCTATATACATAGAAAGACATTAATATTATTTTATTTGACATTTTAAAATATTTAAAGCCCCACTGCACTACTTGTACCTACTTGAGCCCTCTATATAGCAAACAATGCCTAATCGGTACCCGTTGGTCCCCCATGGTCCCCCTTTTCTTATGTTAAATGAGAGCTTATTTGATGAGATAACCACCTGTCAGTGACCACGCAGGGAGGTCTAATCCCTCCTGGCCAAACTAGTCCAGACAGGCTTGAAGTAAATTATTCGATTGTGTTTCTAGTTATTTATTGATTTCATTCTCATAAACGCCTGATTTGCAAGACTACGTAAAAACTAGTTTTATTTAATTTTCAATCTCTTTCTATTTTGATTATTTCAATTAAAACGACTTAAATTTCTATTCCTTAAATTCGATTATAAACAACTGATGTGGAAGACTAGTCAACGCACCCTTTCGAGAAAAGCCCACCCGCTTGTGCGTTAAGACGGTACTCCGTTCTCAACGCACCCTTTCGAGACAAGCGGGGCGGGGATGGGGGGAGGGGGGCTTTCCCGAAAGGTTGCGTTCAAGTCAACGCGACGCGACGCTATCCACCCTTTTGGCATAAGCCAAACATAGAGAATCTGAATTTCACTATCTGAAGAAATAAAATTGAAACCGGTCATAGTGAAGAGAACTCTCTCAACGATTTTTATTTTAATAGTTATATATATATATAATCATGCCAATACGTGGACTTAATATCGGATATATATATATATATATATGTATATATATATATATATATATATATATATATTTATATATAAATTGATTTATGCAGGATCAATAATTTAGGAGTTATCAAATGAAGGTTTAATGAATTCCGAGTAGGGTATAGGGTATCTTTATTTAACGCAAATAAATCCTTAAATGAACAGGAAACAGGTTATTTATGAATTTAAACATAAATATATTTGTTTTATCCATAAAATAATGAATTTGTATTAGTTGAATAATTGGAGCCAGCACATTTATATTTAACAAATTCGTTTTTAATGTGAAACATTTAATTTGCAGTATTTATGCTATTTTGAAGGTCTTCTGTGGAGCCCTGAAATATTGCAACTATATCTAGGTGTAAATGAGGTAATTATAAGTGGAGGACGAACAGCATCGGTGCTGATGAGGCTTCTCTGGGTAAACAAAATTAAACTCAAAATCATTACCATCATATTATGTCCAACTGTCGGTCTCGAGAGTAGCCGCAAGGGCTATAATGATTGGTTGAGCGTTAGGTGAAATAAATTAATGCCCCTTCTCTGTCTGCTCTTAACGAATCATTTGATTAGGATCTACGTCATTATTTTATAACATTTATAGAAAAATATTGTTGATAATCACCCTGCAATATTTCAGGGCTCCACAGGAGACCAACTTTTGTTGAATGGGCTACGATCACCTGGTGAAATTTGAATAAGTGAAATAGCACAGGACATGCACTACCGTCGATTTTGTTTTAATTTAGTATTCATAGAAGTGTACTTAAAACCCCGGCTAATCAACTAATTGGATAGTCCACTGATTAATAAAGCATCAACTGTTAAGTTATTTTGTCGCGTAAAAATCCACATGATTATAGTAGATTATAGAAGAGTCGTGGTATGGAGTCATTCAATTGACCGTCAGTCCTCTAGGGTTGAGGGACGGGATAACCCGGCCCGACACTAACGTCCTTTGACAGGGCGTTTATAATCTAGAGTACTCTTACCACTCTCTACCCAGACTACATCACTACGCCCAACCCCCCAATCTTGCCCACTGTTCCTTATTAATTAAACCCCTTAAAACGAAGTAGGTAATAAACACTCCTTTTGTATCCCCTTAACCCCCCTTCCTGGACCCCTCCCCACCCCCTAGCCCCTAATCTTCCAGGCTACATGACTATGCCTTCCCTCTTTTCATCACCCTTAAACAATACTGCCCTCTGTTCATTAATAATAAAACCCTTAAAACAAGTAGGTAATATACACTCCTTTATATCCCCTTACCCCGACCCCCTCCCGAGCCCCTAATCATCCAGACTACATCACTACGCCCAACCCCCAATCTTGCCCACTGTTCCTTATTAATTAAACCCCTTAAAACGAAGTAGGTAATAAACACTCCTTTTTATCCCCTTAACGCCCCTTCCCGGACCCCTCCCCCACCACCCCCACCACTCTAGCCCCTAATCATCCAGGCTACATGACTATGCCTTCCCTCTTTTCATCACCCTTAAACAATACTGCCCTCTGTTCATTAATAATAAAAACCCTTAGATTCAATAACCAGTGTGTCACTTTAAAATCCGCCTGTGCGCGCCCATGTGCACGGCCGTATGACACAACGTATGTATTATATGCATGTAGAGCTGTTAACTGAAGTTAGAAACCCAAAATAATAAAACACACTAAAGTATAGGATAACCGAACTTTCAACTTTGTTTGGGTGACATTTCCGAGCATCCGAATGCTTCCGAAGACGTTGCTTCCAAGACCTATGATGCCGAAGATGACGTTCTGTGTGACGTCACAGGTCTACTAAATAAAATAATAAAATTCACTTTTTGGCTCAGATATATACTGTTTCGTATGTTTTTCAGCGTTTTAACCCTCTTGAAACCATTCTAAGGCGTTCCATGCGATACAATGTCAAAATGTTGGCTACAACATACATATCTGGGGCATTTTAGGTCATTACCTGGTATTTTACTACGAAAGTAATTGAGAGTGTTCCGTTAAAGCCCTAGTCGTGTGGTGCGCCACCTACCGGTGGTTCCGGGAACATTGCGTCTAGGTGTAAATGAGGTAATTATAAGTGGAGGACGAACAGCATCGGTGCTGATGAGGCTTCTCTGGGTAAACAAAATTAAACTCAAAATCATTACCATCATATGTCCAACTGTCGGTCTCGAGAGTAGCCGCAAGGGCTATAATGATTGGTTGAGCGTTAGGTGAAATAAATTAATGCCCCTTCTCTGTCTGCTCTTAACGAATCATTTGATTAGGATCTACGTCATTATTTCATAACATTTATAGAAAGATATTGTTGATAATCACCCTGTTCATCATGGTGTCAAGATCGTCAATGTGTACGTGGGCAATCAACTCCTCACATAAGCTCTGTATGAACCAGGTACCATCCACTCGATCGCGGATTGAAACATAACCTGCCAAAATGAATACAGAGGTGATTAATTGTAACTTAAGCCCACCGCACACTTTACGATCTGACTACGATCTGACTTTGAAAGAAATTGCAATAGCATTTAATATGGACATTCAAACTTCCAAAATCTGAATGATCGATGATTTGAATAGTCAAATGATCAATAAAATTAAAATGTTAATAGCCTCATCTTCCTTGGAGGAAGAATAACCCACCCCCTTCAAATAGGTTTGTAGTGAGGATAAAAATGTCTAGATATGTTCTTGCATGAAATAATTACCGCTGGTGAGAAGATGAGACAAACTATCACTTCCGAGGCGATCTGGATGTATACATTCAAATCGCCGAGGAAGTGATAGTTTGCCATCGCCTGAAACCAAAAGGTGATTATTTGCTTTATATTCCACATCGGAATATTTTCAGGCTGAATTTAAGTTGTCGCTTTGTATTTCTGCTTTCGCTGTCCAGCAGAAAGTTGTCTAACTCCGCTTCATTTAGGAGCTCAAATCGGACGTCTTCAGCCATTTTAGGGCATCAAGTCATCAATTATTAACAGATAGCAAACGAAACGTATAAAGTTAAATTTGTAATTCGCGCCACGGCCACCGCGGCCGTGGTCGCCTGCTGCGTTGAAGATAGTACACAGTGCAACGCACTTTCACCCCAGATAGCACAAAGTGCAACTCACTTTCACCGAAGATAGTACACAGTAACGAACTTTTCTCCTCCCATCAATGATGGGCGAAACTATGTTTCATCACGTGATTAACTTTTGACCAATCGTAGAGCAAGATTTTTAGTATGTGGAATAGATTACCCGTTTTAGATCGTACAGTTTGTAATTCACCTTCGGGAGTGGCGTAGGCCACATACATATCAGCGTTATCTGGAACATCGCCATCAATATCCAATGCATCGTCGGTCGGTCTGTTTGATGAACAAGAATCGATGTCACCCACCAGTCTTCTAGCATCATCAGTGTCAAGAGCGCTCTTTGTGCGCATGCCTAGAATCGGGTGTGAAATGCAGAGGGCATATTTTTAAATTCTAAACGTAAAATGTAATTCAACGAAGAGTGGAGATACGCCTAATATCCCCCACCCCCATAGTGGGAACGATGAAATATCTTGCATTTTACACGATATTCTGAATACTTTGTCAGACGGAATTTTACAGACTTCACGATTACCCTTGAATATATAAACCTTTAAAAAAAAAATTATAATTTATAATCAAAAATTTAAAATTCGAAATGGAGTCTCAACTGAAAAAAGTTATTATATACTGAACATAATGTAATGGAATTATGGGGGAATGGTTAATGTTAAAAAAAAAATCTGATCAACTGGAAGACGCCTAGCCTGTTTTAATCCCAGTAACACATTAATGACGGTCTCGCAAACCCTAAGAATGGTTGTCAAAGACCAACGAGACCGACGTTCTCGTGGTCTGCCTCGAGAATCCGTCAAATAACTTTATAGAAGATTTGCGAGACCAATACTGTAGGTCTCCTGGGCCGCATGTCTCACGAGACTCTCAGATAACTTTATAGAAGGCACGCGGTCTGTCTCTTAAAACCCTCAGATAACTTTTGCGAGGAATTTATGTTTAAATGCATTTACTTTCTTAGATTGGCGTGTCCTAACCGTTTATATCAAACCTATTACTTACGTCCTCGACATGCCTGGATAAAGAAGATCTTTGGTTTTCCGAGGAGAGCTGGGCATTGTCTTCCAGAAAACTTAGACTTGATTTCCTTAATTGTCACAGCGCCGATGTCGGTACCATAGATGCCTCGTTTCCCACCATGACTCATTAGAACAAGAACCACAGATGAGTGACAGATGGGTCCTTTTAAATTTATTCTGCTCACAGACTCGTCCAGAAAGCTACGAATTTCCTGTACGGGGAATTGATGTGATATATTGACCGAGTCAAAGACGACGTCAATTTGATTTCAGCAAGGGCCTCCCGAAAGATTAGCCATTCAGTCAATATCATAATCATTTTCTATTCCTTTTTGGAACAGGATAGGGTACCGTACGGCTACTATACCTAAGCTTCTACCGCGCTGCACGATAGTCTGCTGAAACTTTGGGGGCGATTCAGCTGCATGAACGGTTCCGGATGTTGATAGGGGCCAATTAATACGTAACGGGCTCGTAATATTGATCGCAATTTTTGCAGTACACAAAGTCAATAGCGAAACCCGAAAGATTGAAAATATGAGGAATTATTACACATACGAGCCTCTTTTCCAAGAGAATAACATCATGTATTGATTCCCTTTCTTTGGTCGAGATCAATATTGTTAGCGTATGGTTTTTCCTCGTAACATTGACCCACTCAACCGATGAACAATCAGCGTACAATATCGTTACAATTGGGGGTTTCACACGTAGAAAAAAAGGGATTTTTGGAAATCGATTTCTATTTCTTCTACCGTATTTGTGAACAAAGGCCCCCCTCAAAATGTATGCAGCTTTACCAGCTAATAGGGTATTCACACGTAACAATTATTGATTTTTGGTGCGCGTTCAAATGGGACATAGCCTAGTACCTTCAAGTGGTTCTTGAGATAAAGTACGGGAGCCAGGGGGGCGGGGTTCAACCTAGCTGGAAAGGAAATCAATATCAATTTCAATGAGTGATGTAGTGTGTGAAATATAAATTTTGAGCCAAAAAGGTGCTTTATTGTAGATATTCCGAATATTCCGAACGAATGAAAAACATTCATTATTTGTTTTATACAACATCTTTCAACAAATTATGCTTTGCTCCTTATATCAAAGATAATTTAAAGTTGGAGCCAGGCCTTCTTGGTTACATTCAGATTGCCTTTGCGTCAGATGCGCGCAGATAATATAACAATGGGATACACGCAGGGCAAAGAGGTACGCAGTCTGCATATAACCCAAAATGCACGCTCGTTGAATAGTACTACGGCGAATAGTACCAAAAATGCACGCCCGTGCAATAGTATATCTATTAAATATCATGTGACCAACAATCCTCCAATCAAATGACAAGGATTTACTTAGGCGTTGTATAAAATATAATATCGCCATGTTTGGTTTAATAACCTTTTTGGCTCAAAATTGATATTTCACACACTACATCACTCATTGAAATTGATATCAGGATGAAGGTATTTTAATTATCCATCTTCTGACACCAAATACATTGTGATTAGATGTTTTAGTTAAAAGTTATCTTTAAAACTCGATGTAAACACACCAAACAGGTCCTTAATACACTATAAATGCACGTATATGCATACAGTTAATACACATGTGGGCAAAAATTTTGTTTTTGTGGAAATCAAATCAATAACTTTGGACTGCTATAGCTTTTTATTGCAAAGATATATAAACCTCTCCCTTGCACAGGATATTGTCTTTGTACATAAGCAAATTCCTGAAAGTTATGAAAAAATGCACTTCTCCGATTTTGATATATGGAAAATAATCGTTTTTGATAAAATTTAATATTTCGAAAAAAATCACCCAAAATCATGTTTTTTACTTAAATTTGCGATGTTAATTAATCCTAATTTCGTTGAAATAGGTATCAAAATGTAGATAATTTAATTTTCTTTCATATGACACCAAACTCATGGTGGTTCAAGGTTTCCTTAAAATATTATTTACAAAATACTATTTTGTCGTCAAAAGGGCCGCTTTTTTTTTAGGGGGCCGCCCCCTGGCCACACCCACCACTTAGAACATGCCAGACGGTCAATTTGTTATATGGAGCTATGCGATCTTTACATCTGTGCACATGAAAATTGGTTTCCTTTCCAGCTAGGTTGCCCCCCCTGGCTCCCGGACTAATATCGTGTTAACGAGAAAGCGGGACGGACGGACGGACAACCCGAAAACATGTCATAATGCCTCCGGCACCACCTTCGATGAGCGGAGACATAAAGAAATTAAGTCCTCGAAAATTGATGACAAAGTTATTAAAAAAAAATAGTGAAAGAAAACGAAAGGTTATCACATTGTTCAAAGGAATATTGTGTCTAAAATATCTGGCGTAAAATAAGGTCTCAAGGTTGGCAATAAACTATAATGACTGGAGTATCAATCAAACCTATGTAACATACATGTATATCCTCTTGGCTTATGTTGGACCTTAACTTAATTTGTGAAATGGCTAGTTTGAATTGCAAGATGATTAATGGAGTGCAGAATACTAAAGCGACAAAAGCCATCAGGCCTTTGCAAGACAGCAACTTAATTGATATTGAGTTGTTTGTTGTTTCAAAGCGATATACATCATTGCATTGTGAAACAGGGAGATAATTATGTATCTCGATCTACAGGTAAAATATGATGTTCATGTTGATCACGGATTCATAAAGGAGAAATTTGACTTCTAAAAGATTTGTTGAAAACATCCACAGAACGGTGTAATACGAATTGAAGCTTTTTCCAGAGAAGAAACTGACAGTTTCTTATGTGAATCATAGTTCTACATAATAATGAAGGTTATTGCAGCAACCTTTAGTCCGTTCTTCAAAGTTTTGGACAGAAAGTCGTGCTTTTCTCTGCATAACGACATTGACTTACTTTGGCAGATAAATTTGTCTTGATGACAGGTTCATAGCCGATTTGTTTGAAGACATGTTCGATATTGCGCAAGTCCTGCTCTGATCCATGACGATGTTTAGCTTTTCCCTCAGCCTCGGGGAAATGATCATTGTTTATTATGAGTACCAGCCCCTTGAAGTCAGATGTATGCAACACGTAATTCTTACGGGAAAACAACAAAACAAACATTATTCTAGCAAAAATGCTCTGAAAGAAAGCTTAGAGAACCAGAAATTTTGAACAAAATGTTTCTAACAATAAGAAAGTTATGAAATTTTGAAAGTATTAATCACTTATAAGGGAATTTCAAATTGTCCAAATCGGAAATGTCACTGAGATGTAATAGCGGACAACTCTCCCATTTGTTCAAACAAACAAAACATATCTAAAAATGACTCGGGGAGGGTCTTTTCTTTTAAGAAGACCTATAGTAATGCTTTCGATAATATTTTTCATGGATCAACCCCAAAGGAGAAGGCACTTTGGAGAAAAAGAGAAATCAATGACAAAAAAGAGAAAGTAGATGAAGACCCCCTAAGCGTATATTTACTTCTTCTGGGTCAAATTGTTCCTTCCTTGGCTCTGCCTTTTGTATCTTCCAATCTGAGTATAAGCCGTCTGCGTCGGGCGCAACGTCAATTTGTGGCTCTGATGAAAATGGAAATAAAACAGTATATATTTTCAAAATGAACAAATATTTGTTCATTATTAATAGGTATAAATGTTTGAAATAAATTTTCGCGTCTCTTCGGCATTAGTTCAATTTGAAAATGGTCAAGAAATTCACAACCCTTATTACACGTTATCACATAACAAGCAACACAACGGTCGCTCAATGGAACGCGGTTTATAACAATATATATATATATATATATATATATATATATATCATACATCAGTCAATATTTTCCCACTCTCGATTTGGACTTTAATTTCCTTTCTTTTTCTCTCTTGATACCAGTTCGCGACTCATATTGAAGTCTGCATATAGTACATACAAGAAAATCTACTGATACACAAAACAGCAATAACAAACAAACCGGGCATGACAAAGATAATATTATCTGCCTCGACTTGACAAAGATAATATTGTCTGCCTCGACTTGACACAGATGATAGTATCTGCCTTGACCTGATAATTATTAAAAGATGAAGGAGAAGATCGAGAAGATGAAGGATGTATATTTCCATGTTTACTAAATAAGACAAAGCAATAAAAATGCCACGACACCACGCAAGTTTGCAACTAATGTAAATCCTCAAATTATTGATAATGAGATAAATTAGCTGTTACATTTCCTAAAAACGCATTTCCCCCCTCCCTTATTGGCCATATTGCCACCACATAGCGCATCGATGGTGCGTAGCCTTTGTACTTCCTGCTGCAAGTGCTCGGCTGATAGCGACAAATCGCCTTTTTTGTGATAGTGAAAAGTTGTGGATTTATTTATTTATTTATTTATTTCTAATCTTTTGTCAGGGTAGCCCATTCACCAATAAGTATTGGTCTTCCATGGGGCCCTGAATAAACATGAACATATTTACATCAAAAAGCATAACGTTTATACAGAACAGTTAAAAAAAAATCCATAGTACATTAGAAAGATATAACACAGCAATAATAGACGTGGCACAAACGAATACTCGTTTGCAATAATTATATATCATTAACCTAGTTCAACTGTAATGTCAATAGAAAAATATTGATTAAGTCGCAATTATGTGAATAAATCATGTTAATATTACAGAACATGCACGTAGTGTATGTTTGGCTGAGCTATTCACAAATTACAACTTTGTTTAAACAATCTCTTAAATGAATTGACAGAAGAAGCCGTTCTCAGCGAATTGTCTAGCTTATCAGGCCCGTAGCCAGGGGCACGTGCCCCAAAATTTCAAGATCATACACCCTCCTCATAGATCCCTCCCCAGGACGTCGATCAACTACATGTATGTGCCCCCCCCCCCCAAACATCAAACTCTGGCTACGGCCCTGTAGCTTATTCCATTCAAATATAGAAGAAACAATTGGGCTACACTTATAACAATCAGTGTGAAATCTGGGCACACGTAAACATCCACTGTCTATTTGCCTTGTATGATGCTCATGTACATCATTAGGATTGATTAAGCCTACCTGAAGGTAAGAAGGGGCTAAGTTATGAACGCATTTATATATCATCATAACGCGACTTAACTCAAACCGTTTGTCTAGTGTCATCCATTTAAGACTTGTAAACAAATCAGCCGACGGTGTGTCATATGTCTTGTTCAATATTATTCTTGCGGCCCTCTTTTGAATTTTCTGCAGCTTAGTTGTATGGGAATGAAATCTGTTCGACCATACAACAGAGCAGTAATCTAATCGTGGCAACACCAGACTGTTATAAAGTAACTTTAAGGATTGTTCAGGCAAAAAACTCTTTGCTCTCTTTATCATGCTAATGTTTTTCTGGGTAAGTTTACTTACGTTTTCGATTTGTTTAGACCATTTCAATTCTTCATCTATCAAAAGGCCTAAGCATTTGGTGAATTGAACTCTTTTTATCAAATTGCCATTTAATGAAATGGTGAAAGATTCAATTTTCATGAGATTAGCACGAGAGCCTATTAACATGACACAAGTTTTGTCAGTGTTAAGAACGAGACGATTTTTCTTAATCCATGCCATGACTCTAATGCAACAGTTAATTTTTCTTCCACAACAGTTGCAT
Source organism: Mesocentrotus franciscanus (assembly GCA_037976565.1). NCBI lineage: Eukaryota > Metazoa > Echinodermata > Echinoidea > Camarodonta > Strongylocentrotidae > Mesocentrotus > Mesocentrotus franciscanus. The sequence continues at coordinate 774,303 of CP137682.1, read as the reverse complement.
CATTTGCACTGACGGTAAGTGTCGTATCGTCAGCATACATATCTATGATACCTTCAGGAGTACATTCAGGTAGACTATTAACATAAATTGAAAATAAAAGGGACCAAGAATTGAACCTTGTGGCACACCTAATTTGATGGTTGATGGATGCGACTTGGCTCCTTTGAATTGGGTCACTTGTTGTCGATCACCTAAATATGATTTGAACCAATAAATAGTCCTATTACTACAACCTATACAAGCTAGTTTATGTAAAAGTAGCTCATGGTCAACAGTATCAAAAGCCTTCCGAAGATCTAGGAAGGCAACTCCAAAAATTTCTTTGTTATCAATATTCAACGACCATTGATTTACAAGTTTTGCAAGGGCAGTAGCTGTTGAATGTTTAGGTCTAAAACCAGACTGATAAGGGTGTAATAATTGATTCTCGTCCAAAAATTCACTGAGTTGTTGATGGACGGCCCTTTCTATAATTTTACTCACGATGGGTAATATTGAAATGGGGCGGTAATTATTCAAAGAAGAAATATCTCCAGATTTAAATATAGGTACTACCCGAGCCCTTTTCCATTCACGTGGAATAACTCCTGTGGACAGGGACTTGTTAATGATATCACAAAGAGACTCTGCGATAACATTCTTCGTCATCTTTAAAAGTTTACAGCTGATGTGATCTTCACCAGTTGCTTTATCAATACTCAGATTATCAATCTGTTTCAATACAAAATCCTTAGTAATCAAATTTAAATTAAATTGCGAATGAGTTGGACCAATACCATTGTCCTCGTCTACTCTCAGTTGAGACGTATTCCTCCGCAGGTCCTTAGTAATCATAGTAGCATTAGAAATGACAAAGTCATTAAATGCTTCAGCAATATGTGCATTGTCCGACACACTTGCTCCATCAACGCTTATGGTATTGGGAGAAATAGGTAATGACTTAGGCACAAGGCCTCTCAAACATCACCACATTTGCTTACTGTTGTTATGATTTTGTGAAATCTGGTCTGCATTATATTCTCTTTTTCTTTTTCTCATGAGATGAATAACTGTATTCTTTAGATATTTGTAGGTGTCCCAAAGATCATCACTTTTGTTAGCTTTAGCAGATGTCTCATAAAGCTTGTGGATGTCTCATAAAGCTTGTGAGAGGAATAGAAAGTTGTGAATATGATTACCTGGATAGCCGCGAGGAGGGTACGGGTACGGGAGAGAGAAAGGTGTGTCCACGGGTGCTTCTTCGTCTGAAGGGACAGGAATGTTAAACTTCTTTTTTAATTCTGGAGACAAAAAGCAAAAATATTTGTAATGGTTTAAGAACAAAACAAAATGATTTTTTGCTTCTCTCCTGTCTTTCTTTGTCCAACTGTTAATCTTTAGCACACCGCTTATGTCCCTCTCTATCTCTATCTCTCTTTCCTTCTCTCTGTTTCTCTATCTCTTTCTCTTTTTCCTCAATTTATTCTTAGGGTACATGTATTTTTTTAAAACCCGGTGTTCACCCACTTTGAGTACGATTGCAATACAGTTTTAAAAATTATAATTTTTGAAACTGTATTGTCATCAGTGGGGTATCTATGAGAGGGAACGGGGGCATGTGTCTCCCCCCTCCCCCGAAAAAAAAAATAACAGCGACGGGAGACATAAAAGGGAAAGGAAAAAAAGAACATGAAATAGTATGATAATATAAGGATATAGATTGCTCCAAAATGTTCCTCAAGATATTACTACATATAATATGAGAACATGTTACGTGGGAGAAACTTGATAAGTCTTAATTGAAATCTATTGTAAGAGGTGCATTAAATGATTATCGAAAAATGCTTTAGGGTGATCCGATCTGTGATTTTAATGGATCGTACAGCAGAAAAGATAAATAAATGATAAAGAAAAAAGAAAAAAGAGACAGAGAGAGTAAGACTATATGTGTGTCCGTTTCACTTTAAAATGCAAAATGTTCCCACTCTAAAGGGTCAGCGTGGTATATCCCCTCCCGGCCTGGTCAATATGCCCCTTAATGTTGACCATCTAGCACAGCTTTTTTCAACCACGGTGCTGCGGTACCCTACGGCGAAGTCCAGATTCTGTCCGTTTTTATTCTTCAATTATCTATGTCCTCCTCCCTTACACGCATCCCACACAGAGCGCGGTGTTTCCACTCATCGCGTGATCCCCCAAAACAACCGTCGAAAAGAGAATGAGATGCAAGGACTGTCTTCGGTTCAGCATATATTGAGGGTGTGTTATTTTTTCAGCTGATTGCGCGCGCGACACAGAAACTGTCCAGGCAGTGGACAGCTGTCTGCGGTGCCGCAAAGGGAATTTTAGTTATATTAAAGATGTATTTTGGAATAACGTCATCTTCATGAAAGCAAAGTATCTGAAACCGCAACATGCCCAAATATATATCACTTTGAATATTTTGATGAGGAAATAACATTTCAGAGATTGTAAAGTGTCTCTTTCCTCCAATAATATCCCAATTCGATGATATTACGCTATTCGGGCACCTTGCTGCTGTCATATCGTCATGATTCAGGCAGTATGGTGCCCGAATATAACCTTATCTATTGTATTTTTCAAAGATAATATTTTCTGCCTCGACTTGATAATTATTAAAAGATGAAGGAGGAGAAGAAGATGATGAATAAAGGAGAAGGTGGAGAAGATGAAGAATGCATATAGCATATAGCATACTCAAAAAGTGAGAGCGAGGGGAAAGATAAAGGGAAATGACAAAAAAACATGAAATAGTATGATAATATAAGGATATAGATTGCTCAAAAATGTTCCTCAAGATATCACTACATGTAATATGAGAACATGTAACGTGGGAACAACTTGATAAGTCTTAATTAAAATCTATTGTAAGAGGTGCATTAAATGATTATCGAAAATTGCACGTAGCGCGGTGTTTCCACTCATCGCGTGATCCCCCTAAACAACCAGTGACAACCAGGGAAAGAGAATGAGATGCAAGGACTGTCTCCGGTTCAGCATATATTGAGGGTGTGTTATTTTTTCTGATGATTGCGCGCGCGACACGGAAACTGTCCAGGCAGTGGACAGCTGTCTGCGGTGCCGCAAAGGGAATTTTAGTTATATTAAAGATGTATTTTAGAATAACGTCATCTTCATCGAAGCAAACTGTATCAGAAACCGCAAGATGCCCAAATATATATCACTTTGAATATTTTGATGAGGAAATAACATTTCAGAGATTGAATTTTATTAGTAAACTTCATTCATATACATGAACATTTTGTTTCATAATACATAAATAAAACAAATATATAAATAAGAAATTCAACAAGTGGTATAGTTTCTCGAGTAATCACCAAATAACAATAAACAATGTAGCTTGTATATATACAGTGGTAAATGATATTATTACAAAATAGTTGTATGACACGTACCAGCCTATGTTTGACAATAAAGATACATAACAAATGGGAATGGGAATGATAATTTCAATATTGATGTTCTAAAAGAACGGGTGGAATGTTAAAATTCCCCTCGAGTATTTATGATTGTTTTAATATACTTACAGAAGTGCTCAATTATATTTTCATTCTCAAGTTTCATAATGCTTACAAATTTCTCTTCATCGCTAAGATTTTTAAACTGTCCAGATATTTCAGCCATTTTATTGAGAAATACCCCCCTTTCAGCCTTATATACAATACAATCCATTATGGTATGAAATTCATCCCCAACCCTTCCCAAGTTACAGTCATTACAAGTTCTTAAATGTGAAGGTATTTTTTCCGGACGTCTATGTCTTCCAGTTTCTATCGGTAGGTTATGAGAACTAATTCTAAATCGGCAGATGTTTGTTCGTAGTTTACGGTTTTTAACGGCTAATAAATATTTCTCTGTTTGTATACTCTGCTTAAATAGATTATATGTTCTCAATTTATTTTGTTCATTGCCATTTACACCATCACTACACAAATCCATCAAGAACTGGCGGTGGTAAAAGTCTTCCATTTTGGTTTCTATTTCTTCTCCAACTACTCTATCACTATCGGTAATATCATCCAATTCTAAACATTCATCATTTTCATCCACAAATAATTTAAATCCCCTGAGAAGCTGGTGCATATTTCCTAGCCAGCATTCACAATTATTTTCAGTCATCTTTTTGTTTTCTTGGAAAGAGTGGTATAATAATGAATCATTACTTATATTTCTCATTCGTGCATAATACTTTCCCAAGTTTCGACAAATTTGTATGATTAAAGGGTACGATCCAACTTCGGCTAGTATTGCCAGATGGCTGCTTTTTTATTAACACCTAAAACATTTCTCAACCATTGGAAGTGAACACTCTGTATTTCATTTCTTAAATAAGTTTTGGAGTTACCTTTACAAGTTTCGCTAACTTATCAAAGTTGACGGTAAAAGCGCCCCATACCTCTGATCCATACATAAGTATTGGTTTTATCAAAGAGTCAAATAATCGTGTTGCTATTTTTATATTAGGGAGGTGATATCCGAATGATTGGAATAATTTAAATAAAACTCTCTTTGATTTATCTGCCAGATTAACCCTCGTGTCCTTGAATGTACCACAATTATTAAAGACAAGACCTAAATATGTTGCCTGTTTAACAATTTCAATGTTTTTACCATTCACCATGAAATTCTGTTCTTTCAACATCTTTCCGTTCTTGTTACAAATAATCATTTTCGTTTTGTCTATATTAACATTCAACAGCCATTTATTACAGTACACATCAAGTCTATCTAACAATGTTTGCATTCCACTTCTTGACTTTGATACCAATACAATGTCATCTGCATACATTAAACAGTTCACTAACTTTCCATTCAATTCCACGGGATGAGTATCAATAGTTCCCAACTCATGCGGCAGGTCATTTAGATATAAGTTAAACAGAGTGGGACTTATAGTACAGCCTTGTTTTATACCACAATTGGTTTTAAAATACTGGGTAATCCCTTCATTCAGCTTTACACTCAGTTTTAGGTTTTTATACATGTTAGTAATAATTTCGTAAAACTGGCCTCCGATTCCACATCTCAACATTTTATAAAACAGTCCTTTCCTCCAAACACTATCGAAGGCTTTCCGTAGATCGACAAAGCACAAATAGACATGACTCTTTTCACAAGCCTTGTTTGTTCTCACGTATTTGTCAATTATGGTTTTAAGTGTAAATATATGGTCTGTTGTTCTCTGACCTTCCCTGAAGCCTATTTGGTTCTTGACATATAAATCATTATCTATTAGGTATTTGACCAAACGTCTGTTTAAAATACTGCAAAATAACTTTCCAACTGAGCTCGAGAGACATATACCTCGATAGTTGGCTGGGTTGGTTTTACAACCTCCTTTAAACAATGGAATTATATAGCTTTCAGACCACTTTGGGGGAAGCTTTCCACTAATTAGAACCGTATAAAAATTCGTGCTAAAGCTGGTGAAAAATGGTATATTCCTGCTTTTAACATTTCATTCAAAATTGCATCACATCCAGGTGTTTTATTTACTTTAAGTTTTTTGATACATGCAAAAACCTCAGTAGACGAAATGGAAAAATCCAATGAGCTAAAGGTCTTTTTGAGATTCTCTTCATTTAGTTGACTCTCAATAACGCGGTGGTCTTCATTAAGTGAGTAGCCTTTATTCATTAATTTGCGAAAATAATTATACCATTCTAGAGGGGGGATCTTTCCTGAAACATCGTGTTTTTCTGTGTGCAATCCATTGAAATCATCTATTATGTTCCACCATTCTTTTGTGTTTGTGCTTTGGAGGTTTTCTAGCTTTTTTAACATATTTACTCGCATCTCTCTTATATTCATCATGAGTCTTTTCTTGAATAATTTCCTACATGCATAATACGTATTTCTCAGTTGTCTATCGAATGGTTTTTTACAAACTTCTCGACATAGTTTCTTAATTCTCTTTCTAAGTGCTTCTGTTTCTCTGTCACAATGAACTCTATTTCGTTTCCTCCTGTGTTTTGTTTCTTTCTTGGTGCTTTCTTCGGTATTCTTGCTGAAGCAGCCATGTGTAAAATACAATCAGTGAGCTCGTTCACCGCACTTTCTATCCCGTTTTCATCCAAGATGTAATCTTTTTCTATCAAAGCAGTAATCCTGTCCTTGTTTTGGGGATTGTTTAGAACCATTTCAAACTGTTCTCTACTAAACTGTCCCTGCCATCGAAATAGATCCGGTGGTCGTTTTAACTCTATTCTATCATTTTCACAGTAATCGTTATGATCGTCTCGATAGTGGTTTGCTCTAATCTTTACTTCTATCGGGCAGTGGTCTGAATAAGTTGTAAAGGGTAGTACATGAAAGAATGTGATTTGGTCGTATAATTCACTATCTGCTATCATATAATCAATAACACTCGGTGTCGCACCATTTGCTCCATAGCATGTAAAGTTTCCCATTGTGTCTCCTAATGTACGACCATTTAGGATTCGGAGATCACACATTTTACATAATTCCAAAATATCTTTTCCCCTGTTGTTTGGGGGCCTAGTATCCTGGTTTCTTCTATTCATTAGAATGTATTCTTCCTCTATCCTATATTGAGGAATTATTCCAACTACGTTGTCCTTTTCTGATATATTCTGATCAGATATGGTACTTGTGTAACCATTGAAATCCCCCATTAATAAGCATTTACCTTGCCCTTTTTTCACCGCAGTATCTTGTTTAATTAGTTCTAAGACATCAATTTCAGATGAATAAGTTGAGTTCTCGGGATTAATGTAAAGAAAACAAATGAACAAATCCTCTTTTAAGTTGAATGCTTCTTTTTCAACTTTTAGCCACAGGTATTCACTGCTTGTGATAGGTAGGAATTTAACATTCGATTTGATTTCGTTCCTTATATAGACCGCTAGACCGCCAGAGTCATGCGTTGCTTTTTTATTTCGTTTTCTATAAATTGCATTAATTGCAAACCCACCAACCTGCATATCTGTCTTTGCTGTACGGGTCTTGATTTCTGAAACACAAATAATGTCATGGCTATCGGCCAAGCATTCAAATTCACGTGTCTCTAACTTGGAAATGGATGTTATCCCATCTTGTCTACTTTTGATACCATTTACATTCCAGTAACACATATCCAAACTCTTCTTTAAAAGGGAAAAGGGAATTTTAGTGTCTCTTTCCTCCAATAATATCCCCATTCGATGATATTACGCTATTCGTGCACCTTGCTGCCGTCATATCGTTATGATTCAGGCAGTATGGTGCCCAAATATAACCTTATCTATTGTATTTTTCAAAGATAATTTTTTCTGCCTCGACTTGATAATTATTAAAAGATGAAGGAGGAGAAGAAGATGATAAAGAAAAAAGGAGAAGGTGGAGAAGATGAAGAATGCATATTTCAATGTGAACTAAACAAGATAAAACAATCAACGCATTTTGTTTCCTTATTGCCCATATTGCCACCAGAGAGTGCAATCGATGGTGCGTAGCCTATGTACTCCCTGCTGCAGTGCTCGGCTGGTAGCGATAAATCGCCTTTTTTGTGATGGTGGAAAATTGTGGTTGTCTCATAAAGTTTGTGAGAGGAATAGAAAGTTGTGAATATGATTACCTGGTCTGCCGCAAGGAGGGGACGGGAGGGATAAAGGTGTGTCCTCGCGTGTTTCCTCGTCTGTCGGGCAAGTAAATTCAAACTTCTTTAATCCTGGAGACAAAAGACAAAGATATTTGCAATGGTTTCAGAACAAAATACTGATTTTTCTTTCTCTCCCTACTTTCTTTGTCCAACTGTTATTTTTCTCTCTCGCACACCACTTTTACCCCTCGATCTCTATCTCTTTTTCGTCCTTTCTCTCTATTTCTCTATCTCTTTTTCCTCCATTTTTTCTTAGGGTATATGTATTTTGTCAAACATTGTGTTCACCCACTTTGAGTACGATTGCAATACATGCAGTTTTAAAAATTATAATTTTTGAAACTGTATTGTCATCAGTGGGTAGCTACGAGAGGTAACGGGGGCACGTGCTCCCCCCTTCAGATCTAATAGCATACTCAAAAAGTGAGAGCGAGGGGAGAGATAAAGGGAAATGACAAAAAGAACATGAAATAGTATGATAATATAAGGATATAGATTGCTCAAAAATGTTCCTCAAGATATCACTACATGTAATATGAGAACATGTAACGTGGGAACAACTTGATAAGTCTTAATTGAAATCTATTGTAAGAGGCGCATTAAATGATTATCGAAAATTGCTTTTGGGTGATCCGATCTGTGATTTTAATGGAACGTACAGCAGAAAAAATAAATAAATAATAGAGAAAAAAGAAAAATGAGACACAGAGAATAAGACTATTTGTGTGTCCGTTTCACTTTAAAATGCAAAATGTTCCCACTCTAAAAGGGTCAACGTGGTATATCCCCTCCCGGCCTGGTCAATATGCCGCTTAATGTTGACCATCTAGCACAGCTTTTTTCAACAACGGTGCTGCGGTACCCTGCAATGAAGTCCAGATTCTGTCCGTTTTTATTCTTCAATTATCTATGTCCTCCTCCCTTACACGCATCCCACACATAGCGCGGTGTTTCCACTCATCGCGTGATCCCCCTAAACAACCAGTGACAACCAGGGAAAGAGAATGAGATGCAAGGACTGTCTCCGGTTCAGCATATATTGAGGGTGTGTTATTTTTTCTGATGATTGCGCGCGCGACACGGAAACTGTCCAGGCAGTGGACAGCTGTCTGCGGTGCCGCAAAGGGAATTTTAGTTATATTAAGATGTATTTTGGAATAACGTCATCTTCATGAAAGCAAAGTATCAGAAACCGCAAGATGCCCAAAATATATCACTATGAATATTTTGATGAGGAAATAACATTTCAGAGATTGTAAAGTGTCTCTTTCCTCCAATAATATCCCCATTCGATGATATTACGCTATTCGGGCACCTTGCTGCTGGCATATCGTCATGATTCAGGCAGTATGGTGCCCAAATATAACCTTATCTATTGTATTTTTCAAAGATAATATTTTCTGCCTCGACTTGATAATTATTAAAAGATGAAGGAGGAGAAGAAGATGATAAAGAAAAAAGGAGAAGGTGGAGAAGATGAAGAATGCATATTTCAATGTGTACTAAACAAGATAAAACAATCAATATGCCACGACACCATGCAAGTTGGCAATTTATGTAAATCCTCAAATTATTGATAAAAAGATACATTATCTGCGACATTTACTGAAAACGCATTTTGTTTCCTTATTACCCATATTGCCACCAGATAGTGCAATCGATGGTGCGTAGCCTATGTACTCCCTGCTGCAGTGCTCGGCTGATAGCGACAAATCGCCTTTTTTGTGATGGTGGAAAATTGTGGTTGTCTCATAAAGTTTGTGAGAGGAATAGAAAGTTGTGAATATAATAATAATAATAATAATAATAATAATAATAATAATAATCTTTTATAGTCCACTCCAAATTTTATTAAACCGAAAATGGAAATTCGTTGTGCCCAATTGATCGTGAGCCCGGCAGCCACTGAGCAGCGCCAGATCGACATTGCTCTATCCCTTATTGTTGAACGCCAAACAAGGTAGCAGCGACTCCCATCTTTTAACGTCTTTTGGTATGACGCGGCCGGGGTTCGAACCCACGACCTCCCGGTTGTGAGGCGGACGCTCTACTGACTGAGCCAACACACACGGTACTATGATTACCTGGTCTGCCGCAAGGAGGGGACGGGAGGGATAAAGGTATGTCCTCGCGTGTTTCCTCGTCTGTCGGGCAAGTAATTTCAAACTTCTTTAATCCTGGAGACAAAAGGCAAAGATATTTGCAATAGTTTCAGAACAAAATACTGATTTTTCTTTCTCTCCCTACTTTCTTTGTCCAACTGTTATTTTTCTCTCTCGCACACCACTTTTGCCCCTCGATCTCTATCTCTTTTTCGTCCATTCTCTCTATTTCTCTATCTCTTTCTCTTTTTCCTCCATTTTTTCTTAGGGTATATGTATTTTGTCAAACATTGTGTTCACCCACTTTGAGTACGATTGCAATACATGCAGTTTTAAAAATTATAATTTTTGAAACTGTATTGTCATCAGTGGGTAGCTACGAGAGTTAACGGGGGCACGTGCTCCCCCCCTTCAGATCTAATAGCATACTCAAAAAGTAAGAGCGAGGGGAGAGATAAAGGGAAATGACAAAAAGAACATGAAATAGTATGATAATATAAGGATATAGATTGCTCAAAAATGTTCCTCAAGATATTACTACATGTAATATGAGAACATGTAACGTGGGAACAACTTGATAAGTCTTAATTGAAATCTATTGTAAGAGGCGCATTAAATGATTATCGAAAATTGCTTTTGGGTGATCCGATCTGTGATTTTAATGGAACGTACAGCAGAAAAAATAAATAAATAATAAAGAAAAAAGAAAAATGAGACACAGAGAATAAGACTATATGTGTGTCCGTTTCACTTTAAAATGCAAAATGTTCCCACTCTAAAGGGGTCAACGTGGTATATCCCCTCCCGGCCTGGTCAATATGCCCTTAATGTTGACCATCTATAGCACAGCTTTTTTCAACAACGGTGCTGCGGTACCCTGCAATGAAGTCCAGATTCTGTCCGTTTTTATTCTTCAATTATCTATGTCCTCCTCCCTTTAACACGCATCCCACACATAGCGCGGTGTTTCCACTCATCGCGTGATCCCCCAAACAACCGTCGAAAAGAGAATGAGAGGCAAGGACTGTCTCTGGTTCGCGATTTTTTTTTCCCGTAACCCTTACGCGTCGAAATTGCCAATATTGCAACTTGAGCAAAGACTATCAGTGTACTAGATGGTTTTTGTACGCATGCGTGTGGACTTGAGCAGCTTTGTGTCTGTTCCACAGAGTTATACATATGTATCATTATCGCCAGTATAACATTGCCATCGGCATCGCGCATCGTTTAGCAAATGTACACAGTACAGTGGCATGGTCGTCTGCTAATTACACAGAATCAGATTCGAAGTGGACAACTGAAATTAAAATATTGTTTATTGGGTAATAAGGATACACTGCTGGGTTAATTTGGGTTAATCCTTCCCCAACTTCACAATGACTGTGCTTAGGCCTTATGGACTTAATATTGGATTAAAAAAATGATTTAGAAAGTCGTATTATGGGCTTCTTTTTTGTTCAAGTTCACGTAGATCAAGATCTATGATTATATTCTCACCCAGGTCGAAAATCCCATAGAAACCAGTAGAGAAAACCAGTAGAGATTTCTACTGATTTTTTACTGGTCAATTCTCTACTGGTTTCAATATGGAAAGTGGTTCTTTTCCATTTAAAACCAGTAGAAAAAAGGTTACTGGAACCAGCAGAACACCAGTAGAAACCCCTAATGGAACCATTAGGAGACCAGTAGGATTCCATACAGTAACCATTAGGAGACCAGTAAAAAAGAAGTGCTGGAACCATTAGGAGACCAGTAGGAATCCATTAGGAGACCAGTAGAAAAGAAGTGCTGGAACCATTAGGAGACCAGTAGAAAAGAAGTGCTGGAACCATTAGAACAGTAGAAAAGAAGTCATGGAACCATTAGGAGACCAGTAGGAATCCATACAGAAACCATTAGGAGACCAGTAGAAAACAAGTATAGGAATCCCCAATGGAACCAGTAGAAAACCAGTAGAAAACAAGTAGGAATCCCCAATTGAACCATAGCATTGGTTACATTGCATGGTTGACATATTTTTGATCAGTTGAAATTCTACTACCTCAATGCACTTCCAACACAGTACTTCTCACAAAATCTGCCAGCCCTTGTTTTTGTTTTTTGTTTTTTTTTAACTTTGTAAGAGCATGCTGGTCTGCAAAGTAGACACAAAAATGACAGGAGTTGGCATGAAGTTCACTTTCAACACAACCATTTTCTCAAGGTTCAGCCACTTCCCTCGCAAATGTCTGTTAACAAAACACATCACAATCATGTTGATTCATCTTTATCATATTTAACACTTAAGAGTGTATCATTTTATTATCTGTCAGAATATCATACATCATATAGTGATTACAATTATTGTACATGAACTTTTAAAAAACGAGGTTAACAGCTTACATGAAAAAGTTTTTTTTTTTAAATACATATTTCAACAACAAAAGAAGAAATAATAAAACAATGTTAAATTGGCTAATTATTGTCTAAAAATTATGGCCAATTTTAACAAAGATAAATCAATCTTGACAATTTGGAGTAGGTTTGGCAATTTGCAATAGTTTTCTTACGATAGCCATCTTGAGTAGAAACAATGAGCATGCATTTTTGCTGAAAAATTTCATTTGTAATTTTCCACTATGGAGAATAAGTTCATTTTCACAAATTTAAGTACTCTATTCATGTATTTCAATTTGGAGAATAAATCACAAATGATAACGCAAAGCATGATTTTTACCTGTAGATTTTCAAAGATTGATATTGTAACGAAAACGGGTCTCTCACTCTCTGGGTAGCGTCACTTCTTCAGTCAGAACCCGCTCTTCTCTGTACTCGACGTTCTCACAAAAATATATTGTGCAACAGACACTCTCAGATCAGCTTACAATCACTTAACTAAATTAAGTTACCAACACAGGAAATAATATGCACTTACAGATCAAGTAATGTTTCCAAGAACTTTAATAATCTGAACTTCCAAACAAATTAAGGCACAACTTCCTTCTTCCGCAGCTCAACACCAACTGCCCACAAGATTAACCCCACGTACGCGCATCGCAGTGCGCGACGTAACCATAGCGACATCTACAATAACAATAAACAATTACAATAACTAACGCCCTCTAAAGGCTAGGTAATGTAAATAACGATTTCGTTACAATATGTAACTTGATAGTACAGTGTATTATGACAAATTTCATTTTCCTCCTGACATTTTGATAAACAAATGAAATATGGTTCATATTTTAGAAGGTTTGAATTTAAAAATGAAATAGATTTCATAATTCCGAAAAATAAATAGGGTGCGTAATTCTGGAATTGAAAAGGAGATGTTAATAACGATATTGAAATAGGGTTCATAATTCCGCAATGAAATGGTGTCATTATTTTGAATATGAAATAGGATTCATTATATTGAAGGTTCGTAATTCCGAAAAGGATACAGGGTTCTATTCGCATTTTCAGAATAATAAACCTTTGGAACTTGGAAGTATTGAGCCCTTTTTAATTTTTAGAAATTATGAACCACATTTCATTTTTGGAAATACGAATCCTAGTTCATTTTCAGAATTATGAACCCTATTAAATTTTTAGAATTATGAACTTTCAGAAAACGACATGTAACAGTTCAAAGATTTCCTATCCATATAAATAGGTCATTTTCGTACTGTAATCAAATCAATGCATAGGTCCTTGTTAAGTGCCTCATTACCAATTATTCAATTCACCTGTTACAAATAAATGTATTTAAATAGTCAAAAAACTCAGAATGCAAATTGAATACATCATTTGTTGCTAGGTAGAACAAACATTATGGCTTGCCCTACCTAACAACACATAATGTTTGCATTTTGACTATTGCAATACAATTATTATTAACAGGTGAATGAGATAACTTGTTACGCGGCACTTTTATTTGATTGTATAAAGAAAATGGCCTAATCACATTATGTTACTTAATTGCAGCATTTATGAATTTATGCTTAAGAATGGAATCGATTTGTATTGCATTTACCTCACTCAATTTTTCTCTATGACCAACTTATATGATTTGCCACAGGTTTTAGGAACTGACATATTAATACAAAGGGGGTGTGGTGAGCATGAGACTGATCTACTACATAATCATTATGAAACAGGTCTACTTCATATTAGTAATAACAAATATACACAAATACTGAGATCTTTTACCCAAATCATTAATATGTCAGTTTGTAAACCCTGCAATTCATTAAAATTGCAAGTGACATGAATTAATGGGCATTTCAGTTCTACAGCTAAGCTATTCAGGTTCGTGGCTATAACTCACCTCCCCCCATCTCTCTATCTCTATAATGAAGGGGAAAATAACCTGAAATTTTCTTGCAGTTATGCTATCGGATGTGTGTAGATCGACCTCATTTTGGAAATATCCCTCTTCAGCTTGGACTCATGGTTTAGCTTTTGGGTGGAATCTGCTGTATAATGCAAGTGCTGCTTGATCCAGGGTACGCAAAGAATTCTAATGCATGAATAAAGCAAAAAGAAAGGAATACAAGTTAAGAAAAACTTTTATAAATTTTAAAACTGGAACGTAAACAATGAATTAAATAATGAATTCTGTCAGAAAAGTACCGCTTCAAAGATTCATCAGAAATAATCTCTCATTGCTCACAAACATAATATAAACATACCTTTGCATTTTAAACATTTGTTGGCAATGCAAAACATGATTCAGGATTTTTTGTAAATAATTATCAATACAATTCTAGTTTGCTAATGAGAGTAGAATCAAAGTTCTATTGACCTATGCTGGCGAGGAAAAAGAACACAGTTTGAAACTCGCAAAATATGGTCGGTTATTGCAACATACCTGCAGGTTTTAGTGATCTGAAATTAATTGAATTATATATATTTGAAACTTAGGAAAAATAAGCCTTTCGAATGAAATGATCAATGCGTTAATGCAATCAGTGATCATGCAAAATATGAAACATATACGGTATGTAGAGAAATAATACAAGTACATCTACACAATTACCGATAATGTGGCTTCAACTGTGTCACGAGGCTGCTGAATGCTGATCCAGAAGGTTGAGAGAAAGTAGCATATTGTGCATGGTCTCACGTCAATATACTGCGGCCACAATGTGCTTTGAATCCACTGCTTTGATGAAAGATGTCAAAGATGCCTACAATTAATAAGAAAATAAAGTTGATTGATGCATGTGCAACACACGTAGGCCTACTACAAACTTCTTTGTACAGCCTGTTTGTGAATAATTTTGTTAACCATTTACGTGTCTAACCATTTATTTCCAGATAAAGGCTTATGTATATATAGGAACACACCATAAACTGATTATACATTTATGGTGACAGAACTTTGTACACGTCTTCAGAGGTGAATTTTTTTCTCCGATACACTTAATTGCTGTCTAAACTCCGTACATATACATTTCTGTTAAAGTACTTGTTTAAGGTTATTTGACATGGCTTACATCGAAAGGGTGTGGTGCGTTCAACGCACCCTTTCGAGAACCCCCTCCCCCCCGCTTACCCCGAAAGGGTGCGTTAAGGCGGTTCTCCGTTCTCAACGCACCCTTTGGGGTAAGCGAGAGAGGGGGCTTTTCTCAGCGTTGACTAGTCTTCCACATCAGTCGTTTAAAATGGAATTTAAGGAATATAAATTTAATTCGTTTAAATTGAAATAATCAAAATTGAAACAGATAGACTAGAAAATTAAATAAAAATACTGTTTAAGTAACTCCAGGGAGCTCCGACGTTGGTACAGGAAAATGATTCAAACAGCGGATTGGGCGACAATTTTTTTCGGAATGTGAAGAGGTAGTAATTACAATTTTGACTTACAATGTTTTTCGACTCCTCTGAGCATCGTCCCAACCACTTGAAATTATAATATGAAGAAGTCTTCGATGGGAAAAAGGGCGATTCTTCGTCCTAACCTGACGATTCATCCATGTTGTATCGTCGATTCAAAATGGCGAAGAGAAAATACGCATGCGCAGTAGCCGCGCAGCAAATAAGAATATTCATGATATAGAGCGCTGTTCGCTCGAAATTGCTGAATATGCACGAGGTTGAGAAGGGCTCTCTTTCTTCGATTCTTCAGCAATTTTGAGTGAACGGCGCTCTATATCATGAATATTCATATTTGCTGCGCCGCTACAGAGCATGCGTACTTTCTCTTCAACATTTTTGTTGAATCGACGATACAACATGGATGAACCGATTGTCGGGTTAGGACGAAGAATCACCCTTTTTCCCAGCATCAAAGACTTTTTCAAATTATAATTTCAAAATGGTTGGGACGATGCCCATGCAGAGTCGAAAAACATTATAAGTCAAAATTGTAATTACCATTTAGATCTAGGTCTACCCCTACTTATTCACAAGTTCACATTTCGAAAATTGCAGCCCAATCCGCTGTTTGAATCGTTTTCCTGTACGACTACGAGCTCTGGGTCGAGCTCCCTGGAGTTAGCGTTTATGCTTCTCATGCAGCGCACTTTATTTATTTTAAAAAAGAATAAAGCACTCAGTTCTCAAAATTGACATTACTCACAGCAGAGTTAAAGCCATGTGTAGGTAAATGCACAAACTTTGCTTTGAATGATGCCCCATGCATCCTATCAAGATCCTATATAAAAATACATAGATGCGCATGCATGGGATCATACAATACATTTCTCATCTTGGCGTTGGAAATAAGCACTCCTACTACTAGTTCACAATCATACATTACTACGTTTCAGAACAGAAAACAGTTACTATATATATTGTAAATAAATTAGGTAAATCTAAGACTTACCCATATTGTAGAATAGCAAGGGAAAAGCGAAAGTATTCGAAAAGATTTTGCCACTCTGCTCTAGCTCCTGTCGCTGGCTCTGCATGTGTAGCTGTTGAGGAATGGCTATGCATGCACTAACATCCAAGATGAAGAAAGAATCCAGATGTTATCTTAATATACATACATGTATGTACTCTTAATTTATCTGAGATATTGATGTACTAATTTATTTACTTATTCATGGTTAACACTGTTGATTGCAGCCACTGGCTAAAATACAGTTTACAAATGGGCCTATATTTAAAACAAATACTATACATTTGGCAATATGAAACGATGATATATATTCACAGCTCATAAAATGCAAATAAATAATAATGTAAGCCTAAATCCAAAAGAGGGGGAGAGAGAGAGAGAGATGGGAGGGGGAGAGAGGGGGAGGGGAGAGAAAGGGGGGAGAGTAATCGATTTTGATCGATAATTATCTCTAGATTAGGTTGATTTAATTAGCTTTATAAGGGAATTTCGAAATGCCTTTAAAAAAAAAAAAAAGATGTGCTATATCAAACAAACAGCAATTCATTCTCCCAGTACAAAATTGTTTTAGTATTGTTTAAATTGATTTATTTTTAAAACAGGATGTTCACTTTATCATTGCCAACCATATATGTCTTCCTCATCACGTACCACCATCACCATCACAACTTATATCAACCAATCATCACTAACATCAAAAATTTACTCCTAAAACTTTCTACATTTGCCTTTCCTATCACGCCTTAAGTTTATGGCCATAACCAGTGGAATAAAATCTAACTGAGCCTGAGATGTCTATATCTGAATTCTCGGGAAGTTTGAGGAATGCTATAAACAAGACCCCGGTAGCACATAAATAAAACAAGATAAATCAATGAAGGGTATTCTTTAATTGAATACAACCCTGATGAGTACTCACCCTGATGATAAAAAAATAATTTTTTTTATTCCTTTATACTGATTCAGCTTTGCTGAACACAATACCAACGTGCCATTTTAATGCTACATAGGTTGCATATGATAGCAATATATTCTTTTAATTTTCTGCCCCTCGAACAATACTAACCATGGTGTCATCTAAATACAATCATGGCGATACTTAACTTATTATATTGACCATGCTATAGATACGCCACTATTCTCCGGAACAATTAATAACCCGGGTATCCTAATTGCAAATCAATTAACTTATTTGCCAAGTATTCGCTCAGCTAGATCGTTGTTAAATCTTGTTACACAAGTCATATGCATGATGACTATTACGTAATTGCAGCAATATTAACCTCAATCTTGTTGTTATAACAATTTTACACTGTGAAGTGCGGAATTGCTCATCCATTTCCATGCATAACAATAATCATATTGCACTAAATGTAGATATGGTGATAGCACCAGTTGTAATACCATTCTACAGTTATCTCAACTACCTCCCAGTGTTTGACAAAGTTAACCAAATGCAAACATGAGCACTGTACTAGAGATTTAAACCTCTACTGAATGTCAAAATTTATATTATTACTTTTTTTACACTTCACAGTAACAAACTTTGAAGGTATAAAAGCCTACTTTTCAAAATTGTAACGATGCTCATTGTAAACGTGTCATGTGATTATTGCATTTATTTCTATCGCAAAAATCAGGAAGATGGGAACAAATAAGGAGACGATTGTAATTCTTTATACAATATGCTGATAATACTGAAGTTTCTCCGAAAGATTGACTTTTCTTCTCATATTAATGCCACTATTTATTATGTTCTTCTTGCAACTTCATCACTACGGATGTAATCATGCTACATCTACAGTGATTGTAGTTGATGTACCATCACGCTAAGCGGAGCTGCAATGGTTGCGTAATCATGTTGATGTGTCATTTCAACTTACTAGTTCACTTATAATTGCACCTGATTGTTCCACTGAAGCATATCAATGAATGTTTACTATACCTCAAGCGACTTATTTTTCTAATAGAAAGCAACCTGTCATTATAAGATCCACATTCCTTGGGCTACAGTTTAACGCCTGAGCAGTGGTTATGCAGGTGAGAATGTTATGTAGAGTTGAACGAGCTCCGCCTCTTGGAAATTGTATCTACAGTCACGGCAGATATGCAATCCCCATTTGAATTATTTACTCATCCAATTCATTATGATATCTACATAAAATCAAAGTGTGTAAACAGTTACCATGATTTTCCTTTTATAATAATCTCCACCTGTCACAATCTAACACGTCAACCATGCCGGAATCCTAAGAAAATTGCAAGCCTAGAATATTCTTTTGCTGTTTATTCCGACTAGTATGTAACTTCATTCTACATGACAACTGATTTTGTTTCCATTTCATAACGAGGATACCAAAATACCAAAATAAAACCTTTTGGGCGAGACCTATAGCTTATAGTTACACTCATACGATGACAGAGATATTCAGGCCACGTGGACAATTCGACATTATTTTCTCCTTCTTCATCTCGATCGACTAAACCTTTTGTAAATAACGTATTTTAATTAAAACCTTCTTCAATTGATCTTTGGCATTCCGATTACTAATTTCTTGCGACCGCATTATTCCCTGTCGTTTTGTTCAGTGAATATCTCTGCGATCGGTTAAATACTACAAACATGCGAAAAGCTTACTTACATGTTCTGTCTTTTGAATAGCTCCTTTAGACGTACTATGAGAAGGGGTCGAACTTTCATGTCATATTTTCCGTTCAACATGTCATTAATTCTTGCTAATGTTTTATTCATATTTTCTTATTATCTCATGCCTTCTTTCATTTTCTTTTATCATCCTTTTCTTTTTGTTTCATCAGCTAGCCATATCCCATCGCATGCACACTTTCCTCTGTCTGTTCCCTCTCTCAACCTTTCCGGGTCGTTAACTGACTTGCTCAATTATAATCTTACTACATTATTTTGAATACTAAAAACACTGATGGAGTCTTGGGATTCTTTGCAATGTCGTTATGGCATCAGCAACGGAATTTCCGTTTGGCACTATCGATGATGAATTCTTATTCCAGTTATATAGCGATAGGCAAAACAGACCCGTTAATAATCAGGAATACGATACACGCATTTCCAGTGAATTAAAAACAAACTCAGAGGAGTTGATTCTTAACATTGACAACAATGACCTTGCGCAACATTTAACATCCTCCAAATACTTTACGATTAATGAATACAAATCCAACTTGTTAAACGACACAACTAATAACATCTTCCTTTTACATTTAAACATCAGGAGTCTGAATAAGAATTTTGATCAGCTTGGTCTACTTCTCGAACATTTTAATCCACAAAATAGTCCAGTCATTGATCTCACTGAAACTTGGTTACACGAGTCTAGTAACTCTCTTCTAAACATTGACAGTTATAATTTACTTACCAACAATAGGCAAGAAAAAGTAGTAGGCGGTGTAGGAATATATGTTCCATACAGACTACAATACTCTTATATCAATAGTCTGACTCACATGACTGAAACTTTGGAGTCACTTTTTATAGAGGTAGAAATGCAAACCAGTAGAAATGTAATAATAGGAGTCCCGCCCTCCGCATTATCCCCATGGCGATTTTTTAACAGACATCCACAATATTTTACACAGTCCTATAATTCAAAATAAATATTGTTTCATCATGGGTGACTTCAATGTCAACCTGTTGCAGTCTAATGCACAAGGATTTTCTCATGATTTTCTGGAATTAATTTTATCTGCCTCATTTTTACCTACTATCTCCAAACCAACTAGAGTGACAGACCAATCAGCCACTTTAATTGACAATATCTTTATTAACAAGCAACACCCTTTAGAATCAGAAATCATCGTTTCGGACATATCTGATCATTACCCAATCTTTTGTAAAACTTCACTTTCTAACACACCAGACGATAGGCGTTCCCCAAAAATTAAAACCCGCAAATTAAATGCTGGAAACATAGAACGCCTTAATGAAAGTTTAAGTACAGTGGACTGGCAACAAATTTATATTTCTGAAGATGTGAATGAAGCTTACGATAGATTTATAAGCATACTGAAGGGCCAATTTGATATTTGTATACCATTAACAGGACAAATCAATAACTACAGAAAGATACCTAGATCCCCCTGGGTAACAAAGTCTATTTTAAGATCAATAAACCGGAAAAACAACCTCTATTATAACTACAAAACTAATCCAACAAATAAAACCGGTGACAAATACACTCGATATAACAATGTTTTGACAAAAGTACTACGTCAAGCAAAAAAACATCATTATACTACGCAGCTTGAACTTAACAAGAATAACCCTAAAAACACATGGAAAATAATAAATACAACCTTAAACAGAAACAATAAGACACAAAAAATAACGAAAATTAAATCTGACACTGACACTTTGATCGAAGACCCTCAAGCAATGGCTGAAACCTTCAACTCGTACTTTTCACAGATAGGACAAAAATTAGCAGAAAACATCCCAACAACCGAAAGAAAATTTGATAACTTTCTAAATAACCAAAATCCATCTTCTTTGTTTTTCGTCCCAACCAACCGCGAGGAAATAATTAGTATAGTAAATAAATTAGAAAGCAAAAGAAGTTCAGGGCATGACGAGATCGACAATCTTCTACTCAAATCAATTATCTTATCGATTGCAAATCCTCTCGTCCATATTTTTAACTTATCAATAACAACGGGTATAGTACCTAATAGCGTTAAAATAGCAAAAGTCATCCCAATATTTAAGAAAGGTGATGCTTCTGAAACAAATAGTTATAGGCCAATTTCACTATTACCATCCTCATCCAAAGTCTTGGAAAGAATTGTCTTTATTAGAGTTACAGATTTTTTAAACAAACATAATATCTTTTGCGAATCTCAATTTGGCTTTCGACCAAACCGCAACACAACTCAAGCAATATTAAAATGCGTAGATACTATATCCCAAGCAATTGATCACCACTTACATACTACAGCAATATTCCTGGACTTTTCCAACTGAAGGCTTTTGATACAATAAACCATATATTCTCTTACATAAATTGTAGCATTATGGTGTTCGAGGGAAAGCCTTGGAATGGTTCAAGAATTATTTAACAAATAGAAAATAATTTGTAGAAATAAATAATCAAAGGTCATCGCTACAATCCATTAGTTGTGGTGTTCCACAGGGAAGCATCGTAGGTCCCTTATTGTTTATCATAATCATAAATGACTTTTATAAGTCTTCAGATGTATTATCTTTCATTTTATTTGCAGACGATTCAAACTTATTTTATTCTCACTCTAATCCAACTAACCTTCTTCCAACAATAAACATAGAACTTAAACGTGTAGTAGAATGGGTTAAAGCTAACAAGTTATCGTTAAACGTTCTGAAGACTAATTTCATGTTGTTTAGTAACACCTTGCAAAATTTACCTGGAAATATCTTTTTGGAAGACACGCCCCTTGTTAGGGTAACATCAACCAGATTCTTAGGGCTCACGATCGACGATAAATTGAAATGGAACATACACATTCAAAATATATCCAAAATTGTTTCCCGAAATACTGGAATCATGAATAAACTTAAATATTTATTCCCAAAGTCTACACTATTCACATTACACTTCTCACTAATTTTACCCTACCTTAATTATGGAATAATGGCATGGGGTAATGTTAGTAAATACCTTACTGATAAATTTTTTACCTTACAAAAGAAAAGCATAAGAATTATACTTAATGCTCCTACTCGTTCACATACTGATCCTTTGTTTTATGAGTCAAAAATTCTGAAATTTTCAGACTTATTTCTTTTTCAAACAGGACAGTTCATGTATAAATTGAATAAAAACGAACTGACACACACATTCATCAACATGTTCACAAAAAACAATCTCTTTCTACGGTCCGAAATACTGGAACTCACCTAGCAACGATATAATTAATTCTTTAAGCTTAAACTGCTACAAAATCAAGTTGAAAAAAAATATTCTCGAAACACTTTGTGTGTGAGAGTATATGGAGTGAAGGAATCTACAAAGGAGAATACTGATGCTCTCATCTGCCAAATTGCAAAGGAAAAACTTTCCATTGATCTCGAACCGAAGCACATTGACCGGAGTCATCGGGTTGGCAGGCAAAGAGAACCGGCAAAATCAGCGGGACCTGTACCACCGAGACCAATCATAGTTAAGTTGACGAGCTACAAATACCGGCAGCTACTAATCATCAACAGAAAATCCCTCAAGCATACCGGAATTGGAATTCAGGAGGACCTAACTGATTTCAATAGTAAACTGCTGGCTGATGCTAGACATCATGTGAAGGTAGATGCAGCATGGTCTTCCGATGGCCGTATTTTTGTTATTCCGCGATCAAGCTCAGCGAAGAACCAGAAGAAGATTATAAGATGTAAGGAAGATCTTGACCTTCTTCTTTGATTTGATACATATGTACTTTCTCTGTTTTACCTTGATAAGTGTTCCTCAGATCTCCATTGTTGTGAAACACCACTCTACTTTTGCTTTGAAAGTATATATTATGAAATATGATTCATTATCTGTTGATATCTATTATATTAAATAATTAAATCAAAATAGATCTACACCTGAATGTATCTCTTTATACTTTACTTTATACTTTATCCCATGTGTATGAGTGACAAGTAGAGATGAAGAATTATATCAACTTGTTTATCTCTTGTATACAATAAGTAATATCATGAATTCGGTGATATATTTCTGCCATCTTTTGCTCTGTCATTTTTTGTTCTTTCTTCAGTGTGCAATAATCATTATAATGTTAAGTGCATATATATGGAGAACAACATATCTTCACATTATTTCGGCTATTTTTGGTTTGAAAGTATATACCATGGAATCTTATTTTGCTCTATATAGATCTATATACTGGATTATACACTAATTCTCAGAAAATCATATATATGGATCTGTATCCCAATATATCTTTTATAATTTATGCTGTGACCTTGATTATACCTTGGATAAGAGTTCAGAGTAAAAACAATATAATTGTGAATCAAAAACAATTTCTTTTTGTGTTCATCATTTTGCATTTTTTAAAATAAATATTATCAGTGTCATCAGTTTTATGGCATACTGCTCCATGTGTCCTGTTGTTCACATATATCATGGGTTTGATGACACAGATATCATAGATTTGTTGACATTTGATGATGTACTTCTTATGTTTTCATTCTTCTGTTTTCATACTTCATATTTCTGGTTGTTATTGTTATTGTTGTTGTTTTGACCAAAGTACAAAATACATAGGTTTCACCATTTATTCTGAATATGGTAATCCAATAATCTATCATGACTTCTACTAGCTGATAACTTTCCAAAAATATTATCTGGAAAAGGTATATATTTATTACTTTGTTGGAAAGTGTGATATACTTGACTTCTCTTGATCATCCCAATCTTCTATCTTATCCCATACATATACAGGGGTGCATATAAGTTTGTTGTTGTTTTTACTTGTTTATATTGAAATATTGTTATTGTTGTTTTTTCTGTGGTAAATCATGATGATGTTTTACAAACATATACCTACATTACTTCTGAAATATTTAGTTATGACTATGCAATCCTCTGCTATAATACTGCTTCAAATCTTAATACAAATGCATATACTGTCTTTCATACTACCCTAAACCGTACTCATGGCACTGACATGTGACCCTCTAGAACTTGTCGATCCTGACTTGTATATATATATATATAACTCTTCTGAGTCTTCATATTATCTACCTTCAGATTTTAATACAAAATTCTTATATGATTCATCTTTAAGTCTTATCCATTTTAATGCCCGAAGTTTACCAAAGAATTGTGAACATATTTCTCAATTTATGTCAATAATTAATCTTTCCTTTTCTTTTATAGCAATTTCTGAAACTTGGATAAACGAGGCAACCTTAATTAATTTCAATCTAGATGATTATAATTTTTTGAATGTAAACCGGATATATGGGCGAGGTGGTGGTGTTGCGTTATTTGTGAAAAAGATATACTTTATACTGTAAGGACAGATATCGTTTATAACCAAGAAACCAGTTTAACATGTGAATATTTGTTTATTGACTTTTTAGATAAAAACCGTAAGAGGTCTACTGTTGGAGTCATTTATAGAAAGCCGGGATCAAATCATGAAATATTCCTTGAATTTTACAACAATGTTATTAACAAATTAAGTAATGAACATAGGCATATTTATATAACTGGAGATTTTAATATTGACTTATTTAAAGATGATGATACTGCTAATGATTTCCTTCGGCTTAACTCTGTACTTGGTATATTCCCGATTATAAAAACACCAACTCGTATTACATCAAGCAGTGCTACACTTATTGATAATGTATTCACGAATGTATTTGACTCAGATTTTGACTCAGGTAGTCTATGTTCAGATGTTAGTGACCACTTACCCATTTTCCTAGTCTCTAAAAGCTCTAATACTAATACTCATCAACCTAGCTCAATTCGCTTTACTCGTAAATACTCGTAAATAAGTATTTATTAAGATGCATAAAGAAGAAAAATCGTTATTTTAAACACTTTCTCCAAAACAATACATTGGATAATGAAAGAAAATACAAAAAATATAGAAATAAATTGAAAAATCTGTTAAAGCATGCAAAAAAAAAAAATCATATTTTTCTAACAGTTTAAAGTTATATAAAGATAATACTAAACAGACTTGGTCAGTTATAAACTCATTACTAAATAAGCCTAAAAAATCTTTACCTGAATACTTTTTTTATGGAACTGAGAAAGTTTGTGATCCACAACATATAGCAACTGAATTTAATCAACATTTTATAAACTGTTCTAGACGGATAACCACATCAATGGTTAGTTCTCATACCGATACTTCTTTTAAGGATCATCTGACTGGTTTTATCAACAATTCTATTTTTTAAATCCTATAACAGAAAATGAAGTTATACAAATTAGTAATTCACTACACAACAGTAATTCTGTTGGATTTGATAATCTTAGTACTAACTTAATGAAAAAAATTATATTTTATATTGTACAGCCAGTAGTATTTATATTTAATCTCTCTCTTTCTACAGGCTTAGTCCCAGATAAACTAAAAATAGCTAAAATAACCCCTGTATTAAAAAAGATGACCCTCATAAATTTGATAATTATAGGCCCATATCTATTCTGCCGTCTATATCAAAGTTGTTAGAAAAATGTATCTATAACCGATTATATTCATTTTGTTTTGATAACAAAATTCTCACGGATTCACAATATGGCTTTAGGAAAAATCACTCTACTACACATGCTTTAATAGAATTACAAGATAAAGTTTTGTCAGCAATTCATACCAATAAATTTTGCATAGGAATTTTTATGGACCTTTCTAAAGCCTTTGATATTGTTGATCATGGAATACTTTTGTCAAAATTAGAACACTATGGGATTAGGGGCTTACCACTATCTTGGTTTGAAAGTTATCTTTCTAATAGATCTCAATATGTAGTTTATAATAACAATTCCTCAAATTTTTCTCCTATTACACACGGTGTACCACAAGGTTCTATCCTAGGTCCTCTACTGTTTTTAATTTACATTAATGATCTCACACATTCTTCTGACAAATTTAATTACATTATGTACGCTGACGATACCACTTTAATTTACACCCAACCTAACACTCATAACTTACAAAATAACATCAATACTGAATTAGACAAAGTAACAAAATGGTTCAAATCAAATAGATTGTTGATAAATCCTAGTAAAACAAATTACATTACTTTCTTCCATAGGCAGTCAAATTCCACTAATTTGCTTGATAATTTGTTTATAAAAATAGATGAGGTTCCATTAAATAAGGTTAAAAGTGTTAATTTTCTTGGTGTTAATATTGATTATAATATGCAATGGGACACTCATGTAAATAAAGTCACTCAAAAGGTATCTAAATGTATTGGTATATTATACAGATTAAAAGACTCGCTCCCACCCTCAGCATTAATACTACTTTATAATTCATTCATGCTCTCATATTTAAATTATTGTGTTGCTGTTTGGGGTAATTGTAGTCGAACTAAATTAGATAAATTATTTAAATTGCAAAAAAGCCCTTCGCATATGCCTGGGATGTCATTTTTGTGCCCATTCTGCCCCACTGTTTAGAAAATTGAAATCTCTTAATATTTTTGATTTGTACTATTACTCCATTGCCCTCCTTGGCTTCTTTTACTTTCAAAATAAATTACCCGTTAATATTTTTCAGATGTTCACTCTTAATTACCAGATACATAATCACAATACCCGTTTTAAAGATTCTTTTCACTTATGGCCAGTAAAAACATATAAGGTAATGAAATCAGTACGACATAATTTCCCTGTGATTTGGAACTCCATTCCCAAAGATATCTCTGAATGCAAGTCAGTTAATTCTTTCAAAAAAAAGTTGAAGCAGTTTCTTTATCTCAAATATGTATAGTTATTTATCTTTTGTTTATATTTGTGTTACATGTTTTTTTTTTTTTTTTTTTTAATTAATGTGTATTTTGTTTGTTTTGTTTGTTTTGTTTTTTTGTTTTTTTCTTCTTATCTTTGCTTTACATTATGCTATGAATGCTTTGGAACTACGCTTGTACAAGGCCTATGGGCTTTATTTATGTAGTTCCCCATTTCATTTTCTAAATATGTTTATGAATTATTTTGTATCTTTTGTATCAATGTAATTTTTAACCGAGAATGAAATAAATGAGAATTGAATTGAATTGAATATAAAGAAAATTCAAATTGAGCGATCGGGACCCAACTCTCTTTCTTTCTCTTTCTCTCTCTCTCTCTCCCTTTCTCTCTCCCTATCCGTCTTTCTTTCTCTTTCTTTCTGCCTCTCTCTTTCTTCCTTTCTCTCTCTCTCTCTCTTTCTCTTTTTTAAAATACTTTTATCTTTCTCCTTTTCTTCCAAAACAGACGCGCCAGCTTTCTCCTCTCACTCTTCTTCCATCTTCGTTTTCTTTTCTGCATCTCCATATACCATTGGCACCATATCACCTCTCACACTTAGATATTTCTTCCTTACGATATTTGTCTTAATTTCATTTTCTATCTTTAAAGAGATCTATTCTACTCACTATTTGAGGGATCCACACTAAACAAGCCCTGCTTCTTAGTGGACCTCTCCATTTCCTCAATTTTAATATAAAAAAGATAATAGATAAACAAAAAAACTTAAAGAATCATAATATTTACTTTCCATGTTAACTCTGTATTTTTTTAATAATCCAAATTATGAATAATGTTTTAGTCATTGATTTGTATTTTCGTCACGCTGTATTTGATTCTTTTGCATTGCTTACTGTATATTGATTTGTATATTCATGTTGTATACTATAAAATTATTGTTTACTGCATATTGAATTCTATTGTGTTTGCAATGATGCTAGAAAAAATGGAAATGAAATAAACTAAACTGAAACTGAAACTGAGACAAATTATAAAAATATTTGCAATGGTTTAAGAACAAAATACTGATTTTTCCTTTCTCTCCCGTCTTTCTTTGTTCAACTGTTATTTTTTTCTTGTGCACACCGCTTTTGCCCCTCTCTATTTCCTCTCTTTCTTTCCTTCTTTCTGTTTCTCTATCTCTTTCTCTTTTTCCTCAATTTATTCTTAGGGTATATGTATTTTTTCAAACATTGTGTTCACCCACTTTGAGTACGATAACAATACAGTTTTAAAAATTATAATTTTGGAAACTGTATTGTCATCAGTGGGGTAGCTACGAGAGGGAACGGGCGAGCGAGCGAGGGGAGAGATAAAGGGAAAGGAAAAGGAAAAAAAAACACGAAATAGTATGATAATATAAGGATACAGATTGCTCCAAAATGTTCTTCAAGATATTACTACATGTAATATGAGAACATGTAACGTGGGGACAACTTGATAAGTCTTAAACCTTGGCGGTGGGCTGCGGTGCCGGTTGTAACGCCGGGAGTGAACACATTGCTATCTACGTTAGATGCCGTGCAGTGTTTGATTGGGAGTGAAGAAGAAAACCTGTATGACCCTTTAAAGAGATACTTCCGGAGATACTCTAACTCTAATATGAATTTAATTTAACCCATTAGTAACACGATCAATTTTTACTTGTGGATCTAACCGTTACATTTTTTGATCAGTAGTTCTTAGTCGAAGTCTTATTCTTAATTGGTCTATTCTAGACAGAAATAACCGTCTGGTATGGGTCATTCTTTAATAAAACTTGTTAACCTTATGTATAGAGGCGGTCAGAGGAGCCAGATGTAATCTCAGCGGAACAACCGTCGATATCAGAGACTGAAGCTAAATCGTTCTAGGTCTATTCTTACTCTTCGTAAAATGTTGGCCTTTAAAGCATAAATGTATAATTAATAGTAGTAGTACCAAGTGAAGTAGTACTAGTAAAAGTAGTACTAGTAGTCCTAGGCTAGGACCTAGGTTAGAGTCTATGAGTCACTATACGTACGAGTACGACACTCCACGGGCACTGCTGAAATTAAACACGAAAAAGCTCTTAATTTGTTAGATCTCTAGATCTAACTTATTATATCTAGAGTTGTAGAGAAGTCTTACTCTTAGATATGATGAAATCTTAGTTGTTATTGTTTTTTTTATTTCAGGTAGAGGTGTTTTTGGGGCGTGCTTCGATATTACCTTTTCATTGATTTTCATGACCCAGGTTATTAATTTTGTAGTTCTTATGCCATTATTAACTTATGCTATTGCCACTGATTGCATTGACATGTTCATGGTTTTGTACCCCCCCCCCATCAAAAACTCAATATTATTGTAGAGAATCTTCTTTTTTAGCCTGTTTATAAGTTCGTTTTAGTATAACATAAAAATAGAAAACTAAGTAGTAACAATATAATAATGATAAAAGAATAATGATAATTAAATAATGTACAATGGAACATGGAAATTAAAAAGACTATAATAAAAGACTAAATACAAAACTACAAAATATCAATTATTTCACTGATTTTTTGTTATTGATTTATGCCAGGATTATATTCAGCCATTACTTTTTTGTTCCTTGTCTTGACTTTCACATGAGGTGGAGAATATGTTCGACCAAAAGATGTGTATGAGTTGATGCTGCAGATATTGCTATGGGAGGGTGCAGATGGCCTTGTATATTGAAAGGTAAGATTTAGTTTATTTACACTATCAATTTTTAAAATCATTATTCTTGCTATGTTTGTTTTTATATCTTGATATTTTGGTTCTCAGTGGCGTAATGTTTTTTTTTGGGGGGCTCGCAGACAAAATCCGCATCACCCAACTCTTACATGCTGGCCCCGCTGAACGTTTTTCAAAGTGGGGGGGGAGGCTAAAGTATTTACGATCAGGTAGGGCGTAGTGTAAATTGGCGTGGGGTCTAGGGGCAAAGCCCCGGCAGGGGTCAAGGGGCAGAGTCCCCGGAAGCTCAGGGGCTATGGACATTTAATTACGGTCAGATGAGCATATTTTGATACCTTATTCATGACACTTGCAAGTCACTAATTGGCGTGGGGTCCAGGGGGCTGAGCCCCCTGAAACTCAGGGATTTGAGGCATTTTATAACGGTCATTGAGCATTCAGGGGGCCCGCCTTAGGCCCTCTGGTAGGGTCGAGGGGGCGGAGCCCCCGGAAGCTCAGGAGTTTTAGGCATTTAATTACGGTCAGATGGGTATCCAGGGGCCTGACTTAGGGCCATTGGTTGGGTCTAGGGGGCAGAGCCCCTGGAAGCTCAGGGGTTTTAGGCGTTTAATTACGGTCAGATGAGCATATTTTGATACCTTATTAATGACACTTGCAGGTCACTAATTGGCGTGGGGTCCAGGTGCAGAGCCCCCGGAAGCTCAAGGCTTTTAGGCATTGTATAACGGTCAGATGAGTATCCAGGGGCCCGCCTTAGGGCCCTTGGTTAGGTCCAGGGGGCAGAGCCACCGGAAGTTCAAGGGTTTTAGGCATTACATAACGGTCAGATGAGTATCCATGGGCTTGCCTTAGGGCCCTTGGTTAGGTCCAGGGCCGCAGAGCCCCCGGAAGCTCAGGGGCTTTAGGAGTTTAATTACGGTCAGATGAGCATTTTTTGATACCTTATTTGTGACACTGGCAGGACACTAATTGGCGTGGGGTCCAGTTGCGGAGCCCCCAGAAGCTCAGGGTTTTAGGCATTAAATTACCGTTAGATGAGCATCCAGGGGCCTGCCTTAGGGCCCTAGGTGGAATCCAGGGGACAGAGCCCCCGGAAGCTCACGGGTTTTAGGCATTTAATCACGGTTAGATGAGAATATTTTTATACTTCATTATTTTGTGACACTGGCAGGTCACTAATCTTTCTTTCTTTCTCTCTTTCTTTTTATTATTTTTCTCTTTAATATACTTTTTCCCAAAAAAGTGGAGGGCGGAGCTCGAGGTCCCGGAGCCCCGTCGTTCTGCGGGCCCTGACATGTAGGCCTCTAAATAAGCATATTTCTTGCCTGACTGTAAATTTAGGAATTTGTAATTTTCCAACAAACGCATAAAAAAGTATAATTTACTAAAAAATGAGGAAAAATCTCGGAAAATTATGTCATTTCAGCAACATTTGTAAATCACCGGTATCGAATTAGAAATAAACCACGTTTGAATTTTATTGTGACACTGGCAGGACATTAATTGCCCCCATCAGTATGCAAGTGCCCCCCGATCTACACCTTGTCGGCGGGAAAAATCGCAACTGATCTCCCCTACCTATCTTCTTTCTCTCTTTCTTTCCTTACCTTTCCCTCCCCATTCCCTTTCCTTCCTTTTTTCTCTTTTAGGTTTGCTAGGGGGAGGCAATTATAGGCCCCCGATCCACATGTTGTTGGCGGGATTAATCGCAACTGATCTCCTCTTCTTTTCACCCTTTTCTTTTCTTCTTCCTCTTTTTTTGTTGTTCCCTTTTAGCTCTCCTCTTTCCCTTTCCCTTCTCTCCCTTTTTTGGCGGGGGGGGGAGAGGCAAGGGCCTTTTGGCCCCCCCCGATCCACAACTTGTTGGCGGGAAATTGCAACTGATATCCCCTTCTTTTCTCTTCTTCTTCCTCTTTATCTCCTCTTTTCCCTTTTTCTTTCCCTTTCCTTCCTTCTCTCTTATTTTTTTGATGGGGGGCAACAGCCTTGGAGGCAAGGCCCTTGCGGCCCCCGATCTACTTCGTTTCCCCCCATTTCCTTTTCCCCCATTTTCTTCCTCTTCTTTCTTTCCCTTTTCCTTCTTTTCCTTCTCTCTCTCTCTTTTTCTTTTTCTATGCGGGTCATAGTTTAATTTTATTGGGGGACTAGCGCCCCCAAGCCTCCCCCCCACCAGTACGCCAGTGTTGGTTCTGTTACTATTCTGAAAAAATATGATTTAGCTGGAAATGTCCCACAAATGTTTTCGTATTCCCTTGCATTGACCTTACTGTCCCAATGCCTTTCTCAATCTCTATCTCTTTCTCTCTTTCTGTCGTTGTATCTCTTTCTTTTGTCTTGCTCACTTGTTCAAAAAGAAAAAATCCTGTGGCTGTCACAGAAAAATAAATTAGAGCATTTTATGCTTTAGATACTGTTAGATAATGATTTAGTTTCATTATTTAACATTGCCTTTTCTCTTCATCGGGTATAATGTGAAGTGTAATGGAGCAATTCAACAAATAACTTTTCTGAGTGAGATCTACAGCTATAGGTCTTAGACTAATTAAAAAAAATCTTTTCTTCCTTTTATCATGGATTCCAAGAAGGAAAGTGGAAGGAAGGTTTTTGTGTTCTAATTCTGTGCTAACAACTTGACAAATTCAGGCATGACTCGACTGTTTGCATGGTGTGTAAGACAGTGCATGGACCTACTACGTAGTAGGTCCATGGTAAGTGCAAGAGTGTTTTATTCTCTTCTCATCTGCTCCTCATGTATATACAGCATCTCGATCTTGATTACATTCTTGGTTACATAATATCATAATATACAGGGTGGCAGTGGGTGGTACTGAAGGACACAGCTGGATGAAGCTGGTGTTGGTATACACATATTGGATTAATGGGGATTACGGGTCTAGACATTGACAAGTGGGAAAGTGAAGTTGGAAGCAAAATGAACAATCTGAGGATTGTACAGTAGATATATATATATTGGTCATCAATATAACAAACACAATATCCCTCCTTTTCTCGGATTTAAAAGTATACATCAAAATACATTATATTCAGGTTGTGAAACAATATTGACGAAGTATTTCTGTGGATTTCCTTTAGCAAAATGACACCTTATAAAGTGAAAACGAAACTTATAATACAAGGTAACGAAATCAGTTTGGTATCGAAAAACGAAACTTATAATACGAGGTGATAAAATCAGTTTGGTAACGATTGGGCATATTCGGTTATTACATGTGTGAAAGAAATATGGGGATAGCATAGAAAAAGAACATCAGAGTTTAGAGAGATAGGAATACATAATGAATAGAGTAATTTGCAGACGTAGAGCTAAACAGAAACTCGATCTTTGAATTTAGTCTTCGGATTAAGACAGAACAATATATTATGATATACCTCAGTCTCTAAACCAAAGACTGCATTATGGTGTTTACAAGTTTTATGCATACTAATTGAGTTCACTATAGGTTCATTGTTTGAGTCCTCTGTTCGGTACATTTTCAAATTCTCATATTGTTACTGCAGTTCTTATAAATTCTCAATCGAGGGGTCAACTAAAATTGATGAATCTTCCCGATAAAACGTAATGTGAGTGACTTACAAGACGATTCCTGACCAGGACGAGTCTATTGGGTGGTCTTGTTTGTCTATTAGATCTGCGAGAATGGCATGGTGCATCTTCGTTGGATGATGTGGTCATCTGTGAGATCATCTTCGTCTTCGCTGTTACACTCATTCGTGCGATCGGGAATTTTCCTTACTTGCGATTTATATCGCATTGTTTTTTTTCATTTCCTCTTTTGATTTTAACACTTCCTCCCTTTTTTGCGACTACGACCCATGGACTTGGGTCAAAGCGGGGGAAAACTTATCTGACTTTCTCTGAACTACGTATGACATGATCACGTACCACAGCTAATATATACACGTACCGTAGTCCGTACGGTGTAATGTCAATGGGAAAAGTCACACATAAATGAATTAGGAAATAGATCTAGGTCTAGCCTAGTACTACTACTACTACTACTAGTAGCAGGGGCGGCGATTTCTTTTCATGACCGGGGTGTTAATTACACCCACAAATGTAATAACGCCCACAAATGTAATAACGCCCACAAATGTAATAACACTTTACCCACAAATGTAATAACACCCACAAATGTAATAACACTTTACCCACAAATGTAATAAATTTCACCCACAAATGTAATAACCACTTTACCCACAAATGTAATAATTTTGAATCACCCACAAATGTAATAATGACTTTACCCACAAATGTAATAAATTTGAAGGGATATTTTGTCGAATTTGTTCAAAACTAAAACCCTGTAATAAAGCATGGGTATAGCGCGCAGTCTTTACTCCAGACCCGGTTATTTCAAAATTTAAAAAATCTTCAAAACTAAGACCCCATAATCCTTTTCCTGTGGAATAACATGAGAATCGAGCGTAGTCTTTCCTCCAGACCCGGTCATTTCAAAAATAAAAACAATAAAAAACAAAACAAAAATTCAAATCTAAGACCCAACAATCCTCCAAACTAAGACCCTGTAATAAAGCATGGGTTTAGAGCGTTGTCTTTACTCCACACCCGGTTATTTCAAAAATAAAATAAAACAAAACAAAACAAAACATTAACTTTAAAACTAAGGCTCCACCATCTTCCAAACTATAAGACCCTGTGATAAAGCATGGGTTTAGAGCGTAGTCTTTACTCCAGACCCGTTTAATTAAAAAAAAATCTTCAAAACTAAGACCCCATCATCTTATTCATGTGGAATAACATGAGTATTGAACGTAGTCTTTCCTCTAGACTCGGTTATTTCAAAAAACAAAACAAAACAAAAACAAAAACAAAAACTTTAAAATTAAGACCCACCATCTTCCAAACTAAGATCCTGTAATAAAGCATGGGTTTAGAGCATAGTTGTTCTTCCAGACCCGGTTATTTCAAAAATAAAAACAATAAAAAACAAAACAGAAAATTCAAATCTAAGACCCAACAATCCTCCAAACTAAGACCCTGTAATAAAGCATGGGTTTAGAGTGTTGTCTTTACTCCACACCCGGTTATTTCAAAAATAAAACAAAACAAAACAAAACAAAACATTAACTTTAAAACTAAGGCCCCACCATCTTCCAAACTATAAGACCCTGTGATAAAGCATGGGTTTAGAGGAAGTCTTTACTCCAGTCCCGTTTAATTTAAAAAAAAAAATCTTCAAAACTAAGACCCCATCATCTTATTCCTGTGGAATAACATGAGTATTGAGCGTAGTCTTTCCTCCAGACCCGGTTATTCAAAAGTTAAAAAAAAAAACTTTTAAACTAAGACCCCACCATCTTCCAAACTAAGACCCGGTAATAAAGCATGGGTTTAGAGCGTAGTTTTTCTTCCAGACCCGGTTATTTCAAAACTGTTTAAAAATCTTCAAAATTAAGACCCCATCATCTTATTCCTGTGGAAGAACGTTGTTGTTGTTGTTTTTGTTTTATTGGCGTGTTTCATTCAATTATGAATATTTACGCCGAATTCAAATCACATTAATTAAATTTAAGAGGGAGCAGGAGAAAGAAAGAAAAAAAAAATCTACGCTGCTCAATTTTTCGCAATTTTGGAGATCCCAGACAGGCTGTCAGCATAAATCGTTGACTATTATGTTTGTATCTTCTGGCCAGCCCGGTTCGGTACATTGAACAGGCTTCTCGGCTTGCATGTATGCGTATGCGCAGCCTAGGCCCCTCAATACCAACCATGACTATGCGATGCCTGTCGGTGGGATTGTCTCCTTTCCGGGAAATAAGACAAAACAAAAAGAAAGAAGAAGAAATGGATTGCATTATATGATTTAAACTGAAAATCAAGTTTCAAAATCTCAAATTATGCAGACATTCTGGGCTTTGTGCAAGGTGCAGTTAGTAAAGTGACATACCTTTCCTTAATTGAGTATTGAGCGTAGTCTTTCCTCCAGACCCGGTTATTCAAAAGTTAAAAAAACAAAAAACAAAACAAAACAAAACAAAACAAAAACCTTTAAACTAAAACCCCTCCATCTTCCAAATTAAGACCCGGTAATAAAGCATGGGATTAGAGCGAAGTCTTTACTTCAGACTCGGTTATTTAGAAAAAAATGAAAAATCTTCAAACTAAGACCTCACCATCTCATTCCTGTGGAATAACATGGGTATAGGGCGTAGTCTTTCCTCCAGACCCGGTTATTTCAAAAGAAATAGAAATTTAAACAAATCTTCGAAACTAAGACCCACCATCTTATTCCTCTTTTTTTTCATTTAAAAATAAATTACATTATTACATATGTGGATACAACACGTCACAAATAAATGATTGGTCGGCGGTCACACGAACTGACGAATCAGTCAAAATGGTCCATATATATAACACAGAGGAGGGACCGATTCGATGGTTCGTTGACCGTCGACGATTTTTAATCATGTAAATATTCTAACGCCCACAAATATCCTGGAATTCAATGTTCGTAGAAAAAAAAGTAATCGAATAAGTGACCTTAAATGTATTTAAATATTGACGCTGATTGTTTTATGCATGTGATTATGAAATATGTTCACGATATGTAACATATATATATATATATATGTACGCTATAGAGTGGTGAAGTGTGACGTCATCAAAAATCTATTTTTGGAATTTCTCAATTTTTCTTCATTGATGAACGACCACAAAATAATGTCCAAATGTCGAAAACCAATTGACTATGTTAAGTATTGGCTGAGATATGACCATCTGAATAAAGATTGCCTATTGGAACTCAGTGCTATATTGCTCTGGCTCTAATGTATGAGCAGAGCAATATAACACAGTTCCCATAGGCAATCTTTATTCGGATGGTCATATCTCGGCAAGTACTAACATATTCAATAGTTTTCAACATTTGGACATTATTTTATGCTCTTTCGGAAAATGAAAAAATTTGAGAAATCATTTTATAACGTATCACAGGTACTCTATTAGTGACATTGAAACGTTGGATTGCGATGTTATATTTTCATGAGTGCGTGAATGAATTACCTTTCTTCATGTGATGAACGTATCAATTACTTATACTGAAGACTACCAATTGGTACGCGGTACACGGTGTGAATTCATGAGAACGAAATTTATTCAAAGGCAAATACAAACAAAACACATTTATATTACAGTTTTCCCTACTTCTTAAACACTCAAGCAGCTATATAAACAAGAACAAGTCTGAAATGATAATCGGTTAACAAGCAAATAACAACGCATACTTTCATATAACAAATCATAAATAGCTGTATAACGAGATCACGCGAAACATATTTGCATGCTTTGAATGAACGATTGCAGAACCCTTTGACTGATAAAATATCTATATACTCTCTCAATCAATGTGAGTAAATTGCAGAGGTTATGGTTGTATAGTGATGCAATGATGGATACATAGATTTTGTAAGATAGAAAGTATTTTATTCCAAACGAATGAAGAGGCTGTTTCATTAATATACAGACGGTAACAGAACCAAAATAATTATTACGTATAAAAAGGTGGAGTAACTCACATGTCTTTTACAAGCAAACAAGGTTATAATTTGGGCAATATTGAACCTGATAACATCAACTGAACTTGATATAAAACGCAAACAACCTAACACGTGACAATTCTTCTAAGCTAGGAAAACAAGAGAACAAGATGCCGAAATACTAAATGTACCTGGCTTTCTGTAACTTAGTATTCGTCCATATAAAACTACTTAACACGTACAACTCCAAAAGTTTTTCAGTAATACTTTTCAGATGCTTCAAGAGTAGACGGAGTTGAAATGAAGTATGACTGATCAAATTAAACGGGTCTGGAGTAAAGACTACGCTCTAAACCCATGAAGATGGTGGGGCCTTAGTTTTAAAGTTAATGTTTTGTTTTGTTTTGTTTTGTTTTATTTTTGAAATAACCGGGTGTGGAGTAAAGACAACGCTCTAAACCCATGCTTTATTACAGGGTCTTAGTTTGGAGGATTTTTGGGTCTTAGATTTGAATTTTTGTTTTGTTTTTATTGTTTTTATTTTTGAAATAACCGGGTCTGGAAGAAAAACTACGCTCTAAACCCATGCTTTATTACCGGGTCTTAGTTTGGAAGATGGTGGGGTCTTAACCCTAATAAGGCCGGGGCCATGGCCCCCTCGATTTTTCTGATTGTTCAGGAACGCATACGGATGACGCCCCGCCGCTTCATGACTTTATTCTTTCGAGTCTTGCGCATCTTTTAAAACAATTTTTTGAAAATCGGACCTACCGTTACAAAGTCACGTGACCTTTTGTCTTTACATGTCGGCCCGAAAATCGCTCATTTTCGTGATTTGTGTACAAAACATATGGAAATATCATTTTTCCTAAAAAGAGATAAAACATTGGTTATTTGGTCTTGTTTAAAGTTTAGGTGTTTGTTTTGGGGGTCCAAATAGTTAAATTATAGTTAGAAATGAAATAAAACAACAAAAACAATAAAATACATAAGTTAAAAAAACAATGAAATACATAAGAAATTATCAAAACAAGAGATAACATAAGAAATAACCTAGCTTTCCAAATTTTTTTTCGTATTATTATTCAAATGGTCTAACAAATATATGTAGTGGAAAAGAAAGCTTAAATATGAAGAATATATGATTTATGGGTAAAAATATGAATTTTTTGACCTTATTTGCATAATTTAATCATAAATATGCAAATGAGTAATTTTTTCAAAAAATGAAATTGCTATATTATTCTATACACTGCACTTGACATGCATGCAAATTTTCGCGGCGATCGGCCGTTTCACGGCCGAGATCTTAGGGGCCATAGTGGCCCCGGCCGTATTAAGAACTCAAATAGCCCGGCCTTATTAGGGTTAATTTAAAAGTTTTTGTTTGTTTTTTTACTTTTGAATAACCGGGTCTGGAGGAAAGACTTCGCTCAATACTCGTGTTATTCCACAGGAATAAGATGATGGGGTCTTAGTTTTGAAGATTTTTTTTTTAATGAAACGGGTCTGGAGTAAAGACTACGCTCTAAACCCATGCTTTATCACAGGGTCTTATAGTTTGGAAGATGGTGGAACCTTAGTTTTAAAGTTAATGTTTTGTTTTGTTTTGTTTTATTTTATTTTTGAAATAACCGGGTGTGGAGTAAAGACAACGCTCTAAACCCATGCTTTATTACAGGGTCTTAGTTTGGAGGATTGTTGGGTCTTAGATTTGAATTTTTTGTTTTGTTTTTTA
Source organism: Mesocentrotus franciscanus (assembly GCA_037976565.1). NCBI lineage: Eukaryota > Metazoa > Echinodermata > Echinoidea > Camarodonta > Strongylocentrotidae > Mesocentrotus > Mesocentrotus franciscanus. The sequence continues at coordinate 735,353 of CP137682.1, read as the reverse complement.
TTGTTTTTTTATTTTTGAAATGACCGGGTCTGGAGGAAAGACTACGCTCGATTCTCATGTTATTCCACAAGAAAAGGATTATGGGGTCTTAGTTTTGAAGATTTTTTAAATTTTTGAAATAACCGGGTCTGGAGTAAAGACTGCACGCTATACCCATGCTTTATTACAGGGTTTTAGTTTTGAACAAATTCGACAAAATATCCCTTCAAATTTATTACATTTGTGGGTAATAGTACGGGAGCCAGGGGGGGTCAACCTAGCTGGAAGGGAAACCAATTTTCATATGCACAGATGTAAAGATCGCATAGCTCCATATAACAAATCGACCGTCTGGCATGTTCTAAGTGGTGGGTGTGGCCAGGGGAGCCCCTCCCAAAAAGCGGCCCTTTGACGACAAATTAGTATTTTGTAAATAATATTGTAAGGAAACCTTGAACCACCATGAGTTTGGTGTCATATGAAAGAAAATTAAATTATCTACATTTTGATACCTATTTCAACGAAATTAAGATTAATTTACATAGCAAATTTAAGTTAAAAACATGATTTTTGGTGATTTTTTCGAAATATTGAATTTTATCAAAAAAGATTATTTTCCATATATCAAAATTGGAGAGGTGCATTTTTTCATAACTTTCCAGGAATTTGCTTATGTACAATGACAATATCCTGTGCGAGGGAGAGGCTTATATATCTTTTCAATAAAAAGTTATAGCAATCCAAAGTCATTGATTTGATTTCCACAAAAACAACATTTTTGCCCACATGTGTATTAACTGTATGCATATACGTGCATTAGTGTATTAAGGACCCATTTGGTGTGTTTACATCGAGTTTTAAAGATAACTTAACTAAAACCTCTTATCACCATGTATTTGGTGTCAAAAGATGGATAATTAAAATACCTTCATCCTGATATCAATTTCAATGAGTGATGTAGTGTTTGAAATATAAATTTTGAGCCAAAAGGTGCTTTATTGTAGATATTCCTCTGATTTTGGCCAGTATCTCGGTATATTAACTGGACAAAAGTGATTAGACATTTAGTAGTGCAGAAAATTCAAAGGATTTGGAGCGCTGAGTGCAATTGATAAGTTCTTCTGTACTCTGGGCTGTTTCAGGAAATGTGGACATTGGCAGTTGCCTCCCCAGGCGCGGATCCAGGGGCCAGGGGCCTTGCCCCTCCCCGCCAAAAAGAGAGAGAGAGAGAGAGAGAGAGAGGAAAAGAAGGAAATGAAAAAGAAGAGAGAAAGGGAAAGAAAGAAGAGGAAGTGGGAAAGAAAAGGGAAATAGGAGATCGGGGGCGAAATGGCCTTGCCTCCCAGGTTGTTGCCTTCCCCAGCAACAACAAAAAGAGAGAAGGAAGGAAAGGGAAAGAAAAAAAGAAAAAGGAGATAAAGGGAATGAAATAAAGAGGACGAAGAAAAGAAGGGGTATCAGTTGCGATTCTCCCGCCAACAAGTTGTGGATCGGGGATGGGAACCTAAAGGCCCTTGCCTTCCCTCCCCCTGCCAAAAAGAAGGGGTGAAGGGAAAGGCAAAGAGGAGAGCTAAAAGGGAACAAAAACGAGGAAGAAGAAAAGAAAAGGATGAAAACAATTTTAATACCTACCCTGAGCTTACGGGGCTCTGCCCTGAATCCACCTAGGGCCTAAGGCAGGCCCTTGGATGCTAATCTGATCGTAACCAAATGCCTAAAACCCTGAGCTTCCGGGGCTCTGCACCCTGGACACCACCTAGGGCCCTAAGGCGGGTCTCTGGATGCTATATCTGATCGTAATCAAATGCCTAAAACCACTGAGCTTCCGGGGGCTCTGCACCCTGGACCCCACCTAGGGCCCTAAGGCGGGTCTCTGGATGCTCATCTGACCGCAATTTAATGCTTAAATCCCTGAGCTTCCGGGCTCCGCCCTGGACCCCACGCCTATTAGTGACCTGCTAGAGTCAAAAATAATAATACGCTTAATACGCTTGAAATGATCAGTTGTAGCACATTTACTAGCTTGAACTTGCAAAGTATTACATGCAGATTTCCATTTCTTCTTTTCTTTTGCCCACATCCCAATTAAAATTCAATAAATAGAAGTAATCAAAGATTGTCTATGACAGTGTCCCTGGTGGAACTGTAACTCGAACGCTGTTTCAAAGGAAACAATCTACGACAAGTTTGCATTTTATTTTATTCTAATTTAAAAAAATGTTATTCTATGTTCAAAAAGACCATATGGTTTATGCAACGGGCATGATAGAACTCTAATGTAGACGGTGATGTGTTACCAAAATTATAAGCTGGTACCTAATGACATTTTCCAATCATCAAATCGTGAGATCCTTAGAAGTTCAAGGAGTTAGTAACGATTTAAAGTTATTCATGGCTAAGCAGAAAAGATTTCAAATTGATCTCAATTGTAGTTGTGGAACTTCCTATTTGAAACACAAAAGACTAAAACTTAGATTCAATCGAAACAAGTAGTTTCATAATGTTCCTTCGATTTTTGTACCGAATTACTTGTAATCGAGAGAAAAAAATAACTTTGCATACCTAGCCGAAACTATTTTATGAGAAAAGTTTATGTCATTTTAATCTAATCACAAAAGGAATCATGCGGAGTATTGGTTGCTCACAAGCATACACATATTTTCTTAGTAGTCAGGCAAAATGAACCATTAAACCAAACATGGCGATATTATATTATATTCATGTTGCATCGATGCACTAACTTGTCTTGGTCTTGGGGGGTGGGGTGGGGGGGGTGGGGGCCGGAGGCGCGGATCCAAGATTTCTTAGGGAGGGCCCAAATTTGAAATTGTGCGAGCCAAATATTGGTACGTAATGGTGACCACTAAAGCAGTGGCGTAATGAGCAAAATCGTTTGGGTGGGGCAGAAGAAAAAAATCCGCATCACCACCACTCTTACATGCAGGCCCCCCGCTGAACGTTTCTCAAAGTGGGTGGGGGAGGCTAAAGTATTTACAATCATGAAGAGCGTAGCGTAAATGGGCGTTGGGTCTAGGGGCAAAGCACCGGCGGGGTCAAGGCGGAGCCCCAGGAAGCTCGGGCGTATGGGCATTTAATTACGGTCAGATGGCATTTTTATACTTTATTTGTGACACTGGCAGGACAATAATTGGCGTTTGGTCCAGGGCGGAGCCCCGGAAGTTTAGGGTTTGGGGCATTAAATTACCGTCAGGTGAGCATCCAGGGGCCGCCTTAGGGCCCTAGGTTGGGTCCAGGGCAGAGCCCCGTAAGCTCAGGGTTTTAGGCATTTACGGTCAGATGAGCATATTTTGATACCTTATTTGTGACTCTGGCAGGTCACTAATTGGCGTGGGGTCCAGTGGGCGGAGCCCCGGAAACTCAGGGTTTTATACATTACGATCAGATTAGCATCAAAGGGCCTGCCTTAGGGCCCTAGGTGGATTCCAGGGGCAGAGCCCCGTAAGCTCAGGGTAGGTATTAAATCACGGTCATATAAGGGGAGGCAAGGACCTTTCGCCCCCGATCCACACCTTGTTGGCGGGGAAAATCACTCATGATCTCCCCTACCTTTCTTCTTCCTCTTTTTTTCCTTTCCCTTCTTTCTCTTTTAAGTTTGCAGGGGAGGGGCAAGGGCCTTTCGGTCCCCGATCCATACATTGTTGGCCGAATTAATCGCAACTGATCTCCCTTGTTTTCATCCTTTTCTTTTCTTCTTCCTCTTTTTGTTCCCTTTAGCTCTCCTCTTTCCCTTTCCTTTCCCCTTTTTATTTTTGGCGGGGAGAGGCAAGGGCCTTTAGGTCCCATCCCAGATCCACAACTTGTTGGCGGGAGAATCGCAACTGATACCCCCTTCTTTTCTTCGTCCTCTTTATTTCATTCCCTTTATCTCCCTTTTTCCTTTTTTCTTTCCATTTCCTTCCTTCTCTCTCTTATTTTTTGCTGGGGGGGGGGGGCAACAACCTGGGAGACAAGGTCCTTTCGCCCCGATCTCCGTTTTCCCCTTTTCTTTCTGCTTCCTCTTCTTTCTTTCCCTTTCTCTCCTCTTTCCCTTTCCTTCTTTTCCTTCTCTCTCTCTCTTATTCTTTTTTTTTTGGCGGGGGCCTAGGCCCTGCCCCTGGATCTGCGCCTGGGGAGGCAACTGCCAATGTCCACATTTCCTGAAACATCCCAGAGTACAGAAGAAGAACTTATCAATTGCACTCAGCGCTCCAAATCCTTTGAACTTTCTGCACTACTAAATGTCTAATCACTTTTGTCCAGTTAATATACCGAGATACTGGCCAAAATCAGAGGAATATCTACAATAAAGCACCTTTTTGGCTCAAAATTTATATTACACACACTACATCACTCATTGAAATTGATATCAGGATATCCATCTTTTGACACCAAATACATGGTGATTAGAGGTTTTAGTTAAAAGTTATCTTTAAAACTCGATGTAAACACGCCGAACAGGTCCTTAATACACTAATGCACGTATATGCATACAGTAATACACATGTGGGCAAAAATGTTGTTTTTGTGGAAATCAAATCAATGACTTTGGATTGCTATAACTTTTTATTGAAAAGATATATAAGCCTCTCCCTCGCACAGGATATTGTCATTGTATATAAGCAAATTCCTGGAAAGTTATGAAAAATGAACCTCTCCAATTTTGATATATGGAAAATAATCTTTTTGATAAAATTCAATATTTCGAAAAAATCACCAAAAATCATGTTTTTAACTTAAATTTGCTATGTAAATTAATCTTAATTTCGTTGAAATAGGTATCAAAATGTAGATAATTTAATTTTCTTTCATATGACACCAAACTCATGGTGGTTCGAGGTTTCCTTACAATATTATTTACAAAATACTAATTTGTCGTCAAAGGGCCGCTTTTTGGGAGGGGCTCCCCCTGGCCACACCCACCACTTAGAACATGCCAGACGGTCGATTTATTATATGGAGCTATGCGATCTTTACATCTGTGGACATGAAAATTGGTTTCCCTTCCAGCTAGGTTGACCCCCCCTGGCTCCCGGACTATAAAGTCATTATTACATTTGTGGGTGATTCAAAATTATTACATTTGTGGGTAAAGTGGTTATTACATTTGTGGGTGAAATTTATTACATTTGTGGGTAAAGTGTTATTACATTTGTGGGTAAAGTGTTATTACATTTGTGGGTAAAGTGTTATTACATTTGTGGGCGTTATTACATTTGTGGGCGTTATTACATTTGTGGGTGTAACAGGGGGACGAAATGCGAGGGACGATCGAGGAAGCAGTGGCGTAATGAGCAAAAACGTTTTTTTTTTTTGGGGGAGGGAGAAAAAGTCTGCATCACCACCACTCTTACATGTTACATGCAGGCTCCACGAAATGTTTATTCAAAGTGGGGGAGGGGGCTACAGGGGCGGATCCAGCTTTTATAAAGGGGGTTGGGGTGGTATGCGAGGAGCGTAGCGACCGAGTCCAAGCGACCGGAGCGAGCGAGGGAGGGTGTGGGAGGGGGTCCCCCTCCCACAGTAGAAAAATTTTTGAAAATCTGTGTGTGAAAATGGCGTTTTCTTGCATCTAAAACACCACTATTTTTGGTATAGAGGTCGTTGCCAAATTAACCCCATGAAAATTTGTAAAATTAAGTTGCATTTTCCTGCAATGTAAGGCCAGTTAACAACACAGATACAAAGAATTGGGGACCTTGGAATAAGCACTGTCAGCCTAATACTTTTATTATGAACAGCTTGTCACTGATACTCACTGGCAAATCTCAGTCAAATATGATGGACTGGCAGAAGAGTAGAGAAAAAAGTGAGCAACTTGAACAAGTAATCCAGGAAATGAGCAGCCCAGCTCAGCGTGCGTTGCCAGGTTAAATCTTCACAAAATCCCCACCCAAACGACACTTAAAATATCCCCAAAGTTGCCAAATTTTGACAGAAAATCCCCAAATTCGTTTTTCATAAAACTCAATATTATTTTCATTCCCAAATATTTATTTTCATCCCCAAAGACTTCAACAATCCCCAATTTTTTTTTTTTTAAATGTGGGATTTTGGGGATGAGAATCGGCAACGCTGGCCTAGCTTGTCACTTCGGCGGTGGCCCGTGTCCTCAAAAGAGCTGATGGGGGGCAAGGGACTCTGTGACATTTGTTCGCCCAACCCCCTCCCCCAAAAATAATGATAATAATAATAATAATAATAATAATAATAATAATAATAATAATAATAAATGAAATAAATACATAGAAATAGAATAAAATAAAATTACAAGTTTAAAAAAGATAAGATTTAAAAAATGGTCCCAGTTTTTTTTTTTTTTGGGGGGGTTTGCAATCCCCCAACCCCCCCTCTAGATCCGCTTCTGGGCTAAAGTATTTACGATTAGGTAGAGCAAAGCGAGCGAAGCAAGTGGAGGAAATTGACGTGGGGTCCAGGGGCAAAGCCCCGGCGGGGGTCAAGTGGCGGAGCCCCATGAAGCTCAGGGGTTTTAGGCATTACGGTCAGATGAGCATATTGTTATACCTTATTTGTGACACTGGCATGCAGGTCACTAATTGGAGTGGGGTCCAGGATGCGGAGCTCGCCCCCAGAAGCTCAGGGGTTTTAGGCATTAAATTATGATCAGATGAGCATCCAGGGGCCGCCTTAGGGCCCTTGGTTGGGTCCATGCAGGGGGCAGAGCCCCCGAAAGCTCAGGGGTTTTGGACATTTAATAACGTTCAGATGAGCATCCAGGGACCCGCCTCAGGGCCCTGGGCCCCGTATTATAAAGACTTACGATCAAGCGTAAGTTCAATAAATCAAGCGTAACTTTGACTAATCAAGCGGATCTTTTCAAATCAAGCGTAAGTTTGATAACCCGTATTATAAAGAAAGTTACGCTCGATATCAAGCGTAAAATCAAGCGTATCTTTTAATTGAGCGTAACTTTACGCTTGATATTTATCAAGCGTAAAGTTACGATCAATGATGTCAGCAATACTGCTACTCTTGCAGGAAATGGTTGGTAGGCAACTGGAGGGAAAGAATCTTCCGAGACCTGCTAGACCCATTGGATAGGCCCGACAATGAACTCTGGAGAAAATACAGATTCAAAAGGGATGGTCTACTCAGTCTCGTGGATCAAAAATGAAATAATGGAAGTCATTATAAAAGTATGTTTTTCTCTCTTGTTATGATAATTGAAGAAAAAAAAAACCCTGTTAATTTTATTATATTTAACTTGTATCTTCAACTGTTTTTTTCATAGACTCGGGTACAAATTTGTTCAAATAATGCTATTTTATAAAATTTCCCAAAGGCTGATGTACAAATTTAATATAATTATTCTGCCATTCTTTTCACTAAACTTCACATTATTCAATATCCATGCCATTCAAACATCAATCTATCTTCCTTCTCTCCTTAAAAACAAGCCATCTTCATTGGAATTCACATCCTGAATTCCAATGTAAGATAGACACCTCTCTTGCATTGTACAGTGTACATGAAAATATCCATCCACTCGTCTCCGTACAATTAAAGTACCCTCAAATTTTACCCACTGAAAGCTCACACTAACCTGTAACCAAAACAATTCTGAAATGATGACAAAATTTAAAAGATCAATTCATAAGTAATCAAGTGTGGATTTTAATTCATTTGTTCCCTTGATTGTTAGTGTTTACAGAAACAGAGGGGGCAGCTTGTGGCATGGAACCATAAGGCGGATCCAGCCGACGGCAGAGGAGCGCCAGAGAGGGCCCAATTCGTGAAAAATATTTAGCGGCGACTCGGCCAGCCGGTGGATAAGCAGGGGGTGTGAGTAAGAAGCACTTTTTGTTGTTGTTTAACGGGGAGGGAGGAGATAGTGCTATTTTTTTAAAACTCAACATCCTTGAGCACCAGGGAGGGCCAGCAGTGGCGGATCAGGGGGGCCTGGGCCCCTCTAGAAAAAAACAGGTAAAAACACCCTTTTTGAAAAAAATTGGGCCCTCCCTGGCGCCCAAGGGGGTGGTGGAAAAATAAAAACCTTCCCATAGGGAAAAAATTTGGGTGCCAAAAAAAAATGTGCTCACTACCCTGGCGCCCAAGGGGTGGTGGTGGAAAAAATTACCCTTCAAATTTTCGCACGTGGGCCCCTTTAGGCCCCTCCCTTGCCACCGGCTGGATCCGCCCAGGGGCCAGTCTTCTTTTTAACAAAAGGTTGTTTTTACCTTTTTTGCCAGGAGGGGCCGGGCCCCTCCTGAATCCGCCATTGCCATAAGGGCCATTGAGGTTCTTTGGCACTGACAAAGTTCCTTATAAAATTAACAAGATGAAATCTACCTAATATCAGTCACATAAATCAATGCTTCACCAAGTGTTTGTTGCAATTTGCTCAATCATGACTGGTTGAGTTTTGTGCAGAATTGCTACAATCCATTCATTGAGTATGTAATTGCGAGTAGTCCAAATCAGGAGGGTCACAAACTCCTTCTCTACATCCACTATCACATCTAGATTCCTGAAGACCATTGTGGTTTGAGATGAACTTGGGAGAGGTACCAACGTTGTTTTGGAGTCACATGCTCCTTATGCTGACTGCTCCTCTTCAGCAACTCCTACAGACGAGTCCACTTGCATCTTTGTTACCAATTCTGATAAGCCGGCTGTTTATGATTAAAAGAGAAAAAGATCTAATTTAACATTTAGACATTTTTTTAAGAATAGCATTCATAGAAATGTCATAGAATTTAATCTAGATAAATATGACATTCTTCAACTTTACGCTCTGAAAACCTCATTTTACTTTTAAAACATGTTCATAAAAGCATTGTACAATAATAATTATAAAATGAACAGCAGGGTAAGGTTTTTGCAGAAATTTTAGAACTTGTAATTAGGGTGTTATGCCATATCAACTTTGGACAATACTTGTATGTAGAAAGGACTTTAGGGTAACCTGACTTTGGGTCTGCCAATGTTTAATATTATGTTTAGCTATGGATTAAGGTTAAGAATCAATTTTGTGTTACAACATAACACTAAAGTGACCTAAACAACTGTCAATAGAGCATGTGGTAAAAATCACTTACTTCTTCTAATTGGTAAAACAGTGATACATGTACACGTTTCACAAACTGCAGGTCAGCGTACTTTTATTTTACTAAAGCTATTGTAAATGATAGAAAGAAGTAGTTTAAACTATTCTACCTTCAAGTCGTTACCATGTTTAAGCTGCTATCACAATATAAAGGGAGATTTTTAAACTGACAATGATGAGCAACATAAATGTATACAGCTCCACCAGCACCTAGAAAATCTGATGGTACGACAATTGCTCCTGAGACAATTGTTTCACATCAATTTCCTACACTATTAATTCAAATACTTAACTTCATCCCTGGTCCCAAGTACCCAACACTAGACCTAACCCTAACCCTACACCTAACCTCAATCCAAATTGCAACCCTCAGCCTAACCCTACACCTTTGAGGCTTTGACGAAATAAAGCCTGGACCAGTCATTGCTGGAGTAAATGTCGGGTCACTCAAAATGCCATGACAGACTCACTTGCTATGAATTTATCTCTGTTTCTTTCTCGGATTTGTTAAAAACATTGTAATATTCACTATGAATTACCTGTCCATTGTGCTTTGCTCCTATATTGTTAGGCACAAGAGGTCATCGCTTTGAGGAAAGGGGCAGAACATCAAGTCTGGCACCTCAAGGCACCCCAGGATCTCTTAACAGGAAGCCCTCCTTCTCAATTCCTGGAACAGAATAATACACATTTCAATTATATTAACCAAATATGTATGAAAATACAAATAAAATAGCAATATCTACTATTTTAATTGTCTTCAATGTTTACTTTTTTCAGCAAAGTTTGAAGGTCAATTATTTTTCTGTTTGCTTGTCATTCCTTTCCATGTATTGGATCCCCCCTCTTCTACATGAGCTACAAATGTTAATTCTAAAAATATATATTTGAAGTTAAAATACACTTTAAATAAACACTACAGCAACTTGTTAGTAGACAACTAGACATGTTGATGCATACCGGTACATAGACACCCCCTGAAAGGATACTTCTCAAACCAGCCCTTTGCATCCTCCTCCAACTTGGCCTTGACCTCACTCATTTCAAAATTTCCTTTTAATTGACAAAATTAAACAGATCAAGTTATAAGATCAAAGGTAAATATGTTTACCTTCTCTTGTAGTGGTGTGTTCTCTCCAGACATTCTTGTTTCAAGCACATACTCAAAGAATGCAAGCATTTGGTACTGCGACAAGCCTCACCGTACATTTTCCTGTAAAAATGAGGGTGAAGTTAATTCTCAGAATTAAAAAAAATGAACATGATCATAACATTGATGAGCATTTGCAGAATTAACTGTGCTATTTTAAATTTGAATTTTCTCTTTATCCCCAAAACCTACTTCATTATCTAACATTGAAATTTATGTTCAATTTCTTGATCTAGATCTAGATCCGGTTGATGTCTAGATGATGTAGATCAAAGTCTCGTAACTGTTCATTTTATGAAATTGAGAAAACGTAAAACATCCAAGAACCACATCCACTATACCAGGCTCGGATCCCCCCTGCTTATTCACTGGCTGGCTGATTCAACACTAAATATTTTCTCACGAATTGCCCCCCTCCCCTCTTGCCGCCGGCTGGATCCGCCTGCACTATACAGTAGTCTAGACTGAATATTTTTGCAGATACATTTCATCGTGTGATAATTTGTTAAGATATAGCTACATATACGTGTATCACAGTTAGGCCTATAGTCCAATTACTGTCTGATTTTGTATTGTGACTTAAAGTACTTGGACTAACTGTTTAGGTGGGCCGTGGGGGGTTTATCGGGTAGGCCTACTGGGCAAAAGGCATTGAGAGAGGGCGAATCACTAGAGACATTCAACTTCGAATCAAGGGCAGGCTGCCGGCTGATAGCAAAACAGCAAGGTTCAGTTATACTGACAACAAAAGTCACTGTTACTTTCAGTGTATGTTTGCACGAGACTACGCAAAAACTAAAGATCTAGACTAGACTCTAGTCTAGACCACTCCAGCAAAGCATAGTATTAGTAATAGAGGTCTAGTCTAGATCTTTATTTTGTGCATAGTCTAGATCTATCATCTAGATCTAGATAGGTCTAGAATAGATGATAGATCTAGATCTAATACTAGTAATAATGCAATGAAAACATACTGTGACTTAGTTTTGTTGATTTCTATTTATAACTAGAGACGAGTCTAGTGAAATCTAGACACTATTTTACTTTTAGTTCTTGCAGTTTATTGCAGGAGTTGCTGTTTCGATAGTTTGGTTGCAATAAAACTGGATTTTCGGTTCTAAATTGATTCAACCCAACAGCCAACTCCGGATAATACAGCCAACTCCGGATAATTACAGCATCGGATGACGGTAGTGACTGATAAGGGACGCGTCTTATTTTTTCGTACCACGGCGAGCCCAGATTCCTATTATTTCATGAATATTCATTACGCAGGGTCGGGGAAAGTCTCGATTCTCTTGAATATTCATGTTTGATCGAGGCGGGAACTATCCTACATACGTAGCATGCGCAGCATCGAATATCGCGTGTAACACGTTGGATTAATGGTATAAAACGACATAAGAAAAGCAATGTCATGGTCATTTGGATAATACAGTCATAAATGCTGTGTTTAATTATTAAAAATGCCAAAAAACGAAACGAAATGTCAGTAGACAAGATAATTATAGCATATATTTCAAGCAAGAGTAAAATGATTGTTCTCTTGATAGGCAATTTATGAGTACTTTTCCGAGGTCAAGTTGAATCTAGTTCTTGTTATGAATGGGAAAATAATCAGTTCTAGGTTCGCTTGTTTAAATATTACAAGCAGAGGTTGAATTTTGGTATTGAATATGTGATACAGTATAAACATGAGTTAAGTTCAATTAGCAAAGGTGAATTTGATAAAACTGGATTTGACTGACTTCTGGTGTGTTTTATTCTTTAGAGGTCGTAGTGACAATTCAATCTGTATAAAAAAAAAAAAATAACAAGAATATAATATAGGCCTACATACAGACATCAAGTTAGCAAAAATGAATACCTGTGTATTGCACTTAAATTATTTCTATGATCTATGCTCACTTAACTGCATAATATTACCACAGACTATGATAACTTTAGTGCCTGCATGATGTGTCGTTTCACATATGATGTACCTGTCATAATAAATGACTTATAAAATCAAACTCTATAGCTACGTACTTTATCCTCGTAAAGATACTCTTTCGTATTAAACGAATAAGGATTTATTTGTGACACACAGTGCTATATTTGTTCTCACCAATTCTAACCGGATTAAAATAACTGCTTTCTTTCCTAAGCATCAAATATACACACTTGTTCAATACTTGATAACCAAAGGGACAAAACTAAGTCACTAGTCTATACAAGCAGGGTATCAAATTCACCTTTGCTAATTGAACTTAACTCATGTTTATAATAATGTATCAAATATTGAATACCAAAATTCAACATCTGCTTGTAATATTTAAAAAGCAAACCGCGAACTGATTATTTTCCCTTCATGAAAAGAACTAGATTCAACTTGACCTCAGAAAAGTAGGCCTACTCATAAATTGCCTATCAAGACTCTTGCTTGAAATATATGCTATATATATCTTCTTCTGACATTTTGGCATTTACTAGTAATTGAACACAGCATTTATGACTGTTTTATCTAAATGACCATGACATTGCTTTTCTATGTCGTTTTAAACCATTAATCCAACGTGTTACACACGATATTCGATGCTGCGCATTCTACACGCTTAGGATAGTTCCCGCCTCGATCATACATGAATATTCAAGAGAATCGAGACTTTCCCCGACCCTGCGTAATGAATATTCATGAAATAATAGGAATCTGGGCTCGCCGTGGTACGAAAAAATAAGACGCGGGACACTAGCCCGGGCGCTACTCGCAGCTTCCGCTTTCAACTCTTGCCCACTCTGCAGGCGCACGAAACTGGTCAATCACTCGCACACGAGCTTTCATAATTAATCTTTGTTTAACCGCCGGAAAAGTAGTCAAAAATCAAAAAGCAAATAGACGTCGAGTTATGAATTTTATTCTTCGTAATAGATAATAAATATGACTTGTACTTACGGGATTTCTACGAAAATCCATTTCAAGAAGTGAAGTTGGGTTCATTGTCGCAGACGATGGGCAGACGATGGCAGACGACGGGCGAAGCAAAATAGAGCTAATGCGCATGCGCCAAGTCGTAGGCTCGCGGCAAGTCGGCCGCGTTAATTATAAACTACATTTTTTCACTGTGAATCAAGCGTAACTTACGCTTGATTTCCAAGGACGTTTATAATACGGAAATCGGCCAAAAGTTACAATTGATTGTAAGATACGATCGATTGTAAATGAATCAATCTTAAGATTGATCTTACGCTTGATCTTTATAATACGGGGCCCAGGTTGGGTCCAGGGGGCGGAGCCCCCGGAAGCTCAGGGCCCGTATTCAATAAACTTCTAAGACATTTTTCTTAAGTCTAAGAAAGTGTCTAAGAATTTGTCTAGGTTAAGAAAGTTACCTTAGCCGTATTCTAAACACGTAAAGCAGTTTGTCTTAGCTTAGACGAAAGATAAGACAAATTCTTAGACCCGATGACGTCATTTTGGAAAGTCAAATTGGTCGACTCGAGCGACTTAATTGCAGCTCAATTTGCCAATGCAATTTGCGTGTTAAAATAAAAATCGCACCGTACGAAAATTATACACAAAACGTATGGGAGATAGAGTGTAAGCTAAGGGAGGTACCATATGCTCACAGAATTGTTTTAGGCTTGACCAACTGACACTATATAAACATTAGTAGGGCAGTCTAGTCAAGACCCCCTGAGGCTAGATCTAACATCCACCGTAGGCTTTTTATACTTTTCTGTCAAACATCTTCGAAGAGCCAAAACCAGGCGTTCTTATGCCGCGGCCGCAGGGTCTATGAAGTTAGCGCCGCGTCGCCTAGCCAGCCGACCAGCGCTAGCATTGGATTAGGAGCTACCCTTAAATTATCTACTGCTATAGCCTATAGGTAGTATAGCTAGCCTAAACTTAATAAAATAGCTAATTTTAACCTTTATCAGACTCATAATAAAACAAATTTTGTCTCACCTAGCATTATGCCGATGACACATTACTCCCTGTTTCCATATTTTAATGCCAATGACTAAGAAACGATCTTTACGACAGCCATGTCATAATTTAAAAGTAGTGTTATGAAGGCGGCATATGCTACGCTGGATCGTTTGCTATATATAGTGTATAGTAGTATAATTATACAAACAAAAACAATGGCGCTTAATTCTGCGCGCTGCGCCGTCGACGCTGTATACGCGAAGCTTACGTTGATATAGGTCAACTGATAACCTGCGCTGCGCTGGCGTTGCATGCATCGCATCCGTAGGCTATATGTTTTTTAATTCCATTTGATCGAAACCCGAAGCGACATTGCGTGCAGCAGCACTGAGCTGCCGATGTTGAAGCCCGATTTAAGCATCCTCGGCCTATGCTTAAATATAGGGTAGATTTCTTACTTATCTGAGATATCTCGATTGTATAGAATACGACATGCTATTTAAGCCCTTTTTCTTAGATAAAATCTAAGAATTCTTCTTACTCTTAAGGCAGAATTCTTAGCCCCCAATGCTTTTATATATAGAATACGCATTTTTGCTAAGAATGTTTTCTTAGCCAAAATTTAAGAAAAAATACTTAGATTTCATGCTTAAGAAGTTTATTGAATACGGGCCCAGGTGTTTTAGGCATTAAATTACGGTCAGATGAGCAACCAGGGGCCCGCCTTAGGGCCCTAATTGGTGGGGTCCAGGGGGCAGAGCCCCCGGAAGCTCAGGGAAAAATCATGCCATTTCAGCAAAATTTGTAAATCACTGGTATCGAAGTAGAAATAAACCACTTTGGATTTTATTTTGGGGGAACCGCCCCCAAGCCCTCCCCATCAGTACGCAAGTCCGAGGGAGCATAGTGAACGAGAGGGGTGAAGCTGACGGAAGTGACTACCCCCTCACAGCTTTTTGGAATTTTGTTGTATTAAAAAATTACATTCCTTAGCAAAACTATAGTGTAAAAACAAGCAATATACTTTTTTCACACTTCACTTTTCTCGGTATTTACTTGTACATTTTTAAAGAATATTACGCGAGGGAGCGTAGCTCCCGAGTGAGAAGATTTTTGCATTTTTATTTGTCTAAACGCTGCAATCTTGGGCCCACCAGAGCCTAAAAGTGTGTTGTAGCCTTTAGTCAGTACTTGCTATAGACTTTTTTTTTGCACTTTTTCAAATTTTCAGGGGGGACGATCCCCTCCTAAAAAAATTGAGGGGGGACGTGTCCCGTCCCCGGGATCGCCGCCCCTGACTAGTAGTACTATAGTAGTAGCAGTAGTAGTACTAGCTAGATCTACTAGATCCCCACTGCACTCGCAAGAGACGCGTTGAATTGCACGTACGTTGCAAATCGAACTGTACATGCAGACTATGTGCTGTATTAGATCTATCTAGATCTACATGTACTACTACTAAGTCTAGGGTCATCATTCAATCCAGAGAACATTCAGGCGCGTAGCCAGGGGAGGGCAGCCCCAAAAAAAAACGCTGGCAAAGACAAACAAAAAGAGAGAGAAGAGAAAAAAGTAAGAGGACGTAGTCTGAGAGTAGTAGGAAGGGAGCTAGGGGAAAACTGAATTCAGACAAGGATTAAGAGTCGAGAGCGGTATACAACAAATCGTCTTCTTTCTCTAATAATTTAATGAAACGTCAAAGCTTCGCGCTGAAGGGGGGAAACTGAATTCAGACAAGGATTAAGGATTAAGATTTCTCTAATAATTTAATGAAATATGTCAATAAAGCTTCCCCTCCCTGCACCCTCCCCCGTAGGGAGCGCGCTTTGCGCGCTCTGTAAGTGATTTGCACGCTTTGCGTGCTCACTACCGCCCCCTACGCGCCTGAGAACATTTGTATTTGTAGAAGATGCTGTGATATTAAAAGTTAAAACTTAGTTAATTATAAAACCACGTCAAGAATCAAATCCTTTTTCATCAGATGCAAGCCATTTTAGGACTTTTAAAGTTTTAAGTTTTAATTCTAAAGAAATGTAGGTGTATACATATGTATGTTCTAATGTAACCATTTTTTTAAATTTTAGAGTCACTGAAATGATGAATCATCACTACAGTGGTCAAAATATGTTATGATTGGCAACAAATTCTAACTTTGAAGGTTTCTTGAGGTAGATATTGACTCAAAATTGAACATTTTTTTTTGGCAAATTTTGATTTAGAAGTGGCATATTGAAACTTTTTTTAATGAGGACTTACACTCCTCCTAGTCCCATGTGCCTTTAACGGCTCGGTGTAAAAATGTCAGAGGAAAAAATGTCAGAGATAAAAATGTCAGAGGTAAAAATGTCAGAGGTAAAAAATGTCAGAGGAAAAAATGTCAGAGGAAAAAATGATAGAGGTAAAAATGTCAGAGGAAAAAATGTCAGAGGTAAAAATGTCAGAGGTAAAAATGTTAGAGGTAAAAATATATTTAAAAAAGCATGTTATAGGTTGAATATTGGTAATGGTTGTATATTAGGCTTATCGAAAAGATATAACGATAGATTCTCTGCAGTCATTAATTTCAGCGCTGCTTTATTTTCTTCTTTCTTTAACTTTTATTTACCTTTCTGCCCGAAATTGTGACCTTTTGCCCGATTATATTGCCGAGGGGAGACGGAGGGGGGCGTATCCTTCTTTGGGGGCATAGTGACCCGGCTGCCTCCCCCTAGCTAGCTCATATGCCTTTGTCTAAGCAAGTAATACTGGTACACTGAGCAAACTTCTGGAAAAACAGAAAGTCTAAAATCGAGCAGTTTGGCCATGAATTATAGGCCGAGTTGTGGCTCGATGGTGTAATCATTAAATAAAAAGAAAAATCATCACAGCTCCCCCAAAAGAGGATAAGATATCACGCTGTGAGTCCTCCGCCCCCCCCCACTTTACCGTCCCTTCTGAAGATTGATGGACATTTTAACAACGTGGCAATGACTACTATAAAATGGAATTTCCTACAAATGCATATTTCCAACAATTTCACTTTCTTGTGGGCTTGATACTTGCTACTTTGATACAAAGCAGAAAGCCGCCCCTTGAACCGCATCATCACATTCCAGAGCTAGAAGCGCGCGCTGTGCAAAGAGTTGGTCGTCGATCACTATTGTGGTATAAATAGTCTGGGAGAACATCAATATAAGCAGTTTTGATACTCTGATACAAAGCAGAAAGCCACCAATGTTACATCAAATGCTAACCGCACCATGACATTCCAGATAAGCGCGCGCTTTAAATTATTTGCTGTGAGATATCAAACTCTGAAATTGACAAATATTTATTAATGAGTAACATATCAGTAACATAGTTTTACTGTACACATTTATAGCATCATGATACTGCTTGTATACATGATAATATTGTTTGAAGGATATTTGGTGCAGGATTGATAGAAGGTGTGCTGGCATACACTGTATACGACAGTTTCCAGCAGGTACATATTCGTACAAGTCTACACATTGAACAAAATGCATTATGAATTTGGCAGGAAAAAAAAACAGTTGAAATTGAGTGACTTAAACTGTATTTCTCCCACGTTTCTTAATCACAAACATGATTTTTTAAATATATAAAGTTACACAGTGTTATAGTCGAAAGCACATGACAAAATACCTGGGTAGATATGTCTCAACGCTTACCACTTGTAGGCCTACTATCTGACATTCTTCAAGTAAAGCTTTGATTTTGTTTGTTAAACTTTTGTAATAAAGTATTGATGAGGGGACAAAGCATCCGTGTCTTTTTATTAATGTTTTCTTGTCATAACAGTCTTTGATGGGATGGACATGAAGATGGGTCTAATTACTGAATTTGTGGAATTTCTGTGCGATCTTTATAACTGATTCCCTGTTTTATCTCATTCAATCTTAATATTCTATGTACTTAGGCCTACTTCCTCAAAACCAAATAAACATTAAAACATCAACCACTTTAAAATATCGAAAATGATAGAAATTAATATATGCTAACCTGATCACAAAATATAAGTTCCAAACTTATTTTCCACATTGTATTATCTTCAGGACATGTACGAAGTACAATACACAGTTATTTACAAAATATAATAGACTAGCCCAGGAGTTTACGTCTCGACATTTTGCGTGATAAAGTGCTGAGATATTATGAAGGCACCAATTTTTATCCCTACATTTTTTTTGTACCTGACATTTTTTTTGTATCTCTTACATTTTTACCTCTGACATTTTTTCCTCTGACATTTCTGACATTTTTACCTCTGACATTTTTTCCTCTGACATTTTTACCTCTGACATTTTTACCTCTGACATTTTTACCTCTGACATGTTTACCTCTGACATTTTTTCCTCTGACATTTTTACCTCTGACATTTTTACCTCTGACATTTTTACCTCTGACATTTTTTCCTCTGACATTTTTACCTCTGACATTTTTACCTCTGACATTTGTTCCTCTGACATTTTTCCCTGGCACCCCTTTAACAACTACAGTGCAATAGATTTAAAGAAGTTTGAGATTGGCATTCTGAAAGGAAAACAAAATAAGTGTGTGTGTGTGTGTGTGTGTGTGTGGGGTGATGGACCTATATGAATTGCAAATCTCTTGTGTGATCCCTGAGCACTGTGTCCAACACCACACTATTAACATGCATACCATGAATTGGATTTCAAGTTAGTAGGGGAAGTGCAACAGTGCCTTAATGGGTTAGAGGGCATTCCGGGGATGAAATTATTTCACGATTTCAAAAGAAAACAACTGAAAATTGATGCACAATATTTATTTTTGGATGTTTCTAGAGTTTGTTTGAGAAGAGTTGCTTCAGAAACACCATAAATATAAAAAAGGAAACTTTGAATTTTTTATAACGGCATCATAGAAAAATATGATTTAAAAATTAACTGTTTCAGGTTCTAAAGAAATTAGGCTTTGTAGGGTATATAACAAACCAGTATATGTAAGCCATGACATGAAAGCTGTTATTTCTTGAGCCAAGATGCCAAAATTGGCCATTTTGTATCATCAGAGCTGGCAAATTCTAATATTGCTATTCTCAGGTAGCTTGACATTTCTAGTTAACATTTTGGTATAACCATTGTGGACTAGCAGCTTATTAGTGCATGGTAGTAATCATGTGTTGAATAAGGTGTCCCAAAAGAAGAAAAAAAATCCACCATTCTGCACAGTGCATTATTGGTAATTTGGAGCCTAGTTACTGCTTTAGGAGCCCTATTCTATCAAATTACTCCATTTTATCTTTAAATGAAGTTTGATGTGGTAGTGCACTTCATGTTTCTGAAAGAAAAAAACAAAACAACATGTACACCACCCTTGTAAAAAATTACTGTGGAGTACTGCAGTAATTTTGAACCATTTCTGCAGTACTCCGCAGTACTATTTTACTTGGGCATACAGTACTCACCAATGGTTTGGCACAGACTTGAACATAAACTTCAGTTACTATAGGACTGCAAGCAAAAACCTTGCCTAGGAAGAAAACACAATTCATTTATGCATGTATACTTATTAATACTTCATTGCTACTTCCAGGAGTGTTACTTCCATGATGGATCTGGCTTCATCCAAACAAGGCTCAAAATCATCCATACATCACAAGAAGAAAGAATGAGGATGATAAAGAAAAAGACCCCGGGCAGTTAGGCTGTTACCAGGACACCAGGATGATAGGTAGGAAGAAGTTTATAATGATCAACAAACTTTGGAACAGGTATATTGGTCAAACTCAGTTTGATTGGATTTTATTTTTATTTTTATTTTTATTTCTGTTTATTCATTTATCTATTTATTTGTTTGTTTAACTATTCATTGCTTTATTTATCAATTCTTTTATTTGTTCATTTTTTAAAATTTTTATTTATTTGTTTACTGGTTTGTTTGTTCTCAAAATCAACACCAACCACCTCCTTGCACAAATGTAAGCTAGCAACTGTAACTGGAGCTTGATTTAACTGTTCACACATCACCCCTTTGGATACTGAACAGAGGCATGTTGGATGTGATGACTCCAGTATTTATTTTCTTAACATACAATTTTACCCTAAAGGGCAAGTGATTGGACCTACCAGGGTCTGATCACCAGTAGCCTACCTCATAATAAGTAAATGTAAGCAAATGCAATGGAAAGATTCTGATGAATGCTACAAAGTAAGACAAGTTTGTGATTTAAATTTACCTAGTCTCTCCTGTAACCACACTTTTTCTCACTTACCTGTCTTTACATTTTCTACATTAGCCATATGAAAGAACTAATAAAGAAGAAATTATCATGAATATTCTCAGTATTATGAGAATATAATATCAAAAAGGTAAATATATATATATATATATATATATATATATATATATAAATATAAAATCTCCTATTATAGTTACGTTCTATATTGGTTCAACACAAGATGATGTGCCCACACACTGCATTTCTCAATTCTGTTGAGAAGTTGAACAATGCAGTTGCACTTTCCATTTTCCCCCTTTTGAAATCTCCCTTTGTATTGATTTTTTTTATAGGTTGAGTGGCTGAAGTATGCTGTGCCAACAAAGCAGAACATGGGTAAAATAAGAAATTACTTCATCAGTACTTACAAGTATAGGGAGCACCTTCTATAACACGAGTCCTAGACAGTTTTCCTCGCTTTAAGGACACGCCAGAACTGGTAAGGCATCAATATGCATGTCAACATTTTAATTTTGTTTTTGTTCGTCTAGCAATTGGGGGTTCTACGGCCCAACTCCCTAATTCTCCTTAAAGGAGGGAACCAGGGGGCAGGTCGGGATAGTGGGGGTGGGTCTGTAATCAACACTTACAAGTATAGGGAGCACCTTCTATAACAGGAGTCCTAGACAGTTTTCCTTGCTTTAAGGACACGCCAGAACTGGTAAGGCATCAATATGCATGTCAACATTTTAATTTTGTTTTTGTTCGTCTAGCAATTGGGGGTTCTACGGCCCCACTCCCTAATTCTCCTTAAAGGAAGGAACCAGGGGGCAGGTCGGGATAGTGGGGATGGGTCTGTAATCAACCCCCTATAACACGGCTAGATGCTGTAATGGAAATATAGACCACCAATTTAATTAAAAGAAAAAGGAAAACAGAACACTCTGAAAAATTACCAGAGACAACAATTAACAGTTAATACTTCTATTATTTCTGATTTCTTGTGGGTAAGCCCATATCATTTATAACAAGTTGAGGATATATACAGATACATTATACTCCTTTTTCCTTGCAAAAATACTTCTGGTACCCATTATTAATTTAGCTTATCTATTCTTACTGCTGCAACTGAAATACTTGCAGTAACCCCAGTTCACCCTCATTAAAGCCTGGTCCTTTTACTTTCTCTTTTGTCGCTCTCACCCCTTTTGAAGCTAGGTTATTTGACTGTTTCTTAATGAATTTCTTTAAATACAGTAATACCTGAACTTCCTAGGACCCTGAATGTTCCCACTGCCCAACTATATTCCTCAATAATAGACAGAAGCAAATTTCTGTAAGAAGCGCTCACAGTAACTGAAAGTATAAGACATATTTTACTATTTCTTGTACTTTTGTAATTCCATGAGCATGGAATTAAGGGACCAGGATTTTTTTAATCAACACTATGCAGTATTTCATAATAGCACTTACATTGATGTTGCATGATAAATAGATCATTTCCATGGCACCCCACACAGCGGTATTACAGGGGTATTGATCACTTTAGTGATAATTCTAGTTTTGAATACACATAACTTTTGCTGCTTAATTTCTAGATCAACATCGACTTTGCAAAGTTATACCCTGAGAACTGTGACAACTTTATCAGGAAATGAGGTCCATTCTTTTTGGACCAGGTTATCAATCTGGCCAGGAAGGACAACCCACTTTACCCAGTGCTGCTGGAGAAAGTATCGGTCTTTGAAGATGCTGATGGCAACAGTAAGCTAATTTTTCACATAATGCGTAGATCTAGTGGCAAATTCTAGTTCCACATTGCTCTTATTTAGAAATAACAATTCTTAAATGTAAATGAAAAATAGTTTAGCTAATTAAACTGAACGAATGTAAGCTAGTATTACTAACTTAACTAGTTATGTAAATCATGCAAGGTTTATTTAACATGTCTCAGCCCCCCTAGTTGAAAACGGATATTCGTCAAAGGTATGGAAGATCAGGGTGAACATGCAAATATCTTTAAAGAACATTTAGTATTTAATTTTTTTGTGAGCACTTAGTGGAAGATACGGAAAGAAAATTGATTTTATTTGTTGCCTTATGTAAAGTCTTATTAAATGAACACAACTATATTTCTCTCAGGGCTGGGGATATGAATTAAATGTGGTTTTATTTAACTAAATTGAATTGATTCAGCCCTTCAAATATATAAACAAAACAAAACAGTACCCAAATCAAATTTCTATACACTCCAGTTCGGCTCCAACAAGATTGAAATGAGCCTAATATCTTTCTTTTATGTAATAGAATAGGTACTATTCATTCATTATGGTTCCATGTTTAATATTTTTTATACTAAAAAAAAATTAAAGTTGATAACATTCTGTTTGTATTTTGGTACATTCTAGAGGATCTGTGTAGTTTGACAGCCTTGATATCAATGCTGCACAGTATAACAATTAAAAGAAAGGGGGAAAAAAGGGGGATGCTCAAGATTGGAAGCGCTCAAGTACCTTGTACAGAATGTGCCTGCTATTTTTTTTCTATTTTGAACCAAGTATAACATATTCTCCCTAGAAAAAGTCCCCAGCAATTGCATGACTATTCGAAGGGATATTTAATAAACAATTATAATTCATTTTTCAGAGATAAAATGAGTGTTGATTGTGTCCGGAGGGCAGTCTGTTTTTAATTATAGTTCATTTTCAGGGATAAAATCGGTGTTGATTGTGTCCATCCTGTTTTTTTTCATGATGAAACAAAATTTACAAATTGAAATAATTACAATTAGAACAACTTCAGCCAGTCATAGCCTGTATATGTAAGACCAAAGAAGAAACCTTGGCAGGTTTTGGTTGTTTGACTGAAATTAATTTGAATTTGTTACAAAGAGTCTCGAGTGTCGGTTGTCATTTGGCATAATTATGCATTCATAGACCTTCATGTCGTATACCATTTTGTTCTTATATACATTTTTGCAATTTTGGTCTCACAGACTGTCGGTCGTATGTTTATGAAGAGGGTTAGACTTGATGCAAGGGCTACATTTACCATCCTGCTGCTATGCCATTGTTTATCAGAAATCATCAGCTCACTTGTTTCAGATGAAATTCTCTCTAAAATATCAAATATTACAACATATCAAAACTTTCCAAATAAACCTGGGTAGTCCTGAGTAGTCCAACCCTAGATACTTTGGTGAATCATTTTATTGTATTCTAAACACAAATAATTGAAAAAATTAAAAACAAAACTCTAAACAAAAATCACTTTGACCAACTTCGTTTGGAAGTTTGATTGTAATCATGCATTTACACTAGCAGGAGCTCTTATGTCTTTGTTTCAGTCATGTTTTTGAGGGTGCATGCAAGTGACCTACCGGAAGCCCTAACTTGAGAAGGGGGGGGGGGGAGAAATTACATAAATAATTAGCTCACCTGAGAGGCTGAGCCAAAGGCTCAAGTGAGATTCGTTTATTGTGATAAGTGTCCCTCATCCTCATCAAGGATATAGAGAGAAAAAATATCCCCCTTCTGGGGTACATGGGGATATGCATGTGCCCTTCTTGGGTAAATTGTATCTTGCAGGGCTATGGGGATATGCTCCCCCCTCCCCCAGAGAAAGTGTCCCTCTAAAAAATATAGGGTTATGTTTGCCCTGAAACATGTAACTTAAACCTTACATAATTACTTTCAAGGTGGTTAATCCCTTTTTCAGCCAACATCAAATTCTGTAGAACTTTGCAGGAATTATGAATGTTACGTATTTCCTATCTGTGAAATTTAAATGTTAGCAGTGTCCTAGTATTCAAATTATGCACGGAAACCTGTTTACTTTCTAGACTTCATTGTCCGAAACTATTGAGTGACTTACTGACTTCGATTTTTCTTTGGTAATAACATACATAAAATAAGCTGTAAAGGGTACATGAGCATTTGTCTACATCAATAACCCACTTCTTGTAATGGCCAAACTTAAACTGATTGAATCTTTCCGCAGCACAAAACGTACGACCATTCGGTACAAGGGCCTGAAAATCAGACTATTACTTAAACGACCGCTATCGCTAAAGTCGATTCGACAACTAATAGTCGTTATTTTCCCACAAAAAGACATTTTCAAGCCCTTTTGTTTTGAGGGAAGTTCTAAATTAGTATTTTCTTTCAAATGCCGTTGGATTTTAACCTTTTCATTTTTTTGGCCTGCAAATGGTACCTTTAAAGCCCGTCTGCACTAGTTTGGCCAGGAGGGGTTAGACCACCCTGCTGGTCACTGACAGGTGGTATCTCATCAACTCAGCTCTCAATTAACATAAGAAAAAGAGGATCATGGGGACCAACGGGCAACGCTTAGGCATTGTTATAGAGGGAGCAAGTAGCTACAAGTATAGTGCAGTGGGGCTTTAATAGCTAAGTTTAAGACTTACAGTTTTAGCTAAACTAGTTTTCAACTACGTTTAAGAATTGTTATTTCCAACTATGAGCAAAGTGGAACTAGACTTTGCCACTAAACACAACAATAACATAAGTTCCCCCGTACACACATTTCAGCAAGGAAGCTTTGTAAAATGGCCATTTTACTTCCACTTTGGCCTGATCTATACATCGATCTCCATCTGTATCACACAATACATAGATTTTTTTGCTGAATATTGTTCTCTGGCATGTGTTCTATAATTCTTGTTCAGATGTCAATAAACTTTGGCTGTAAATGTGATATTAGGCTGTAACTTGGGCTTATGAAATTTGGTAGGAATGTTACAAGTAAGATGTAGAATATTTTTATGTGTAGGAGTCAATTAAATGTCAAAGGCCGAGGTCAAAGGTCAATACACCTAGTCCGAAAATGCCATTTCCCCCATGTCTTCAGCTTTTCGATCACCAGATATGATTGAGCAAAGAATAACCTATGGGATGTTTATAAAAGGCTAATTAATGGGGAGAGGCATACCCAGCGACTGCGTGTAGTCGAGTTAATTTTTTTTTTTTTTCTACATGGAATTTTGATATTTTCAACAACAAAAAATGACTAGCTAGGGCGAGCGAACAAGCGATGGGTTCGGAGGTATGCACTGCGCATGTCCAAGCAGTGACCTGACTCAATTCTTCTCTATCTTTCCTTATAATTCTTTACTTTTTCGTTATTTTTTTCCTATTATTTGCTATGTATTTCTTTGTTATTCTTCTATCATCTTCTTTATCTTTCCTTTTCTCCTTTCTTCTTTTCTTTATTACTTATATATTTCTTTATTGCTATTCTTCCATTATCTTCTCTATCTTTCCTTTTGTCCTTTCTTCTTTTCTATTATTCCTTATATATTTCTTTATTGTTATTCTTCCGTCGTCTTCTTTATCTTTCCTTATCTCCTTCTTTCTTCTTTTCTATTATTCTTTATGTATTTCTTTATTTTCTCATATCATATTCTCTAACTTTCCTTATCTCCTATTTCTTTTCTGTGATGTATTTCTTTATTTTCATCCTATCATCTTCTCTATCTTTCATTTTCTCCTTCTTTCTTCTTTTCTACCATTTCATATGTATTTCTTTTATTTTATCTTATCTTTTCTCCATCTCCCTTCTGCTTCTTTCTTTTCTATCATTCCATATGTATTTGTTTTATTTTATCCTATCATCTTTATCTTCGTTCTCCTTCTTTCTTCTTTTCTATCATTTCATATGTATTTCTTTTATTTTATCGTAGCATCTTCTCTATCTTCCCTTTTCTCCTTCTTCTTTTCTATCATATATTTCTTTATTTTTATATTCTCTATCTTACCTTTTCTGCCTCTTTCTTCTTTTCTATCATTCCTTATGTATTTCTTTATTTTTATCCTTCTATCTCCTCTTTCTTTCCCTTTTTCCTTCTTTCTTCTTTTCTATCATGTGTCATGCATTTCTTTATTTTTATATTCTATAATCTGCTCTACCTTTCCTTTTCTCCTTCTTTCGTCTTTTCTGTCAATCCTTATGTATTTCTTTATTTGTATCTCATCATTTTGTATCTTTCCTTTTCTCCTTTCTTCTTTTGTATCATTCCATATGTATTTCTTTATTTTTAGCCTATCATCTTCGCTATCTTCCCGTTTCTGCCTCTTTCTTGTTTTTCTATCATTCCTTATGTATTTCTCTATTTGTATTCGATTCGATTTCCATTGGCATTTCTATTCAATTTAAAAACAATCACTCATGCTCGTACCGTTCACATGCACCGATTTTTGAAGCTCACTTTTTTGCTCTACGTGTGAATGGCCCTATTGTCACTTAGGTTTGTTGCAGAATGTCAAAGCTAATCTAAAATTGTTTGAAATTACATGTGGCTTACTGTCACGCCCCAACAATTTATTTGGGTATTTCTTGAAAACAGGAGTAGTTAGTTTTCTCCATGATGTACCAATTCTGTAAGGAAAATTGTATTCCATTTATGAAATGACTGCATGTGTTACATTTTTATTGCCAGATTCTGCCATTCTGTTGCAATACTGTCAATTATTTATATCCTACCATAATATGTCCAATTATTTTTGTTTGTTTCTTGTCATTATAAAATACTATTAGTCTAGTACATACAAGTCTATAGTATAATTCATGTATTGAATGGGATATGTACTTCATTGCAGACATTGTTTTCAAACTTTGTGGTTTTTATTCAGTTCATTACTCGTCCACCTACCATTCAGTATACCATGTATGTACGTATGTATGTCCATATATAATACAGTATAATCCCACTTTAAAAAGAAGTCTGAAATAACAAAATAATGGATTGTATAAATCATTTTTTTGTGGTTCCATGAAATGAAACGAAATACTGATATAACGTTAGGTTTACCAATCCAAAGGACTTTGTTATAGACTGGTGGTGAACCGCGTGGTATGCTGAAGGGTAAACCAATGGTGAACCGCATGGTATACTGAAGGGTGGACCAATGGTGAGCCGAGTGGTATGCTGAAGGGTAGACCAATGGTGAGCTGAATGGTATATACTGAAGGGTAGCTAGACCAATGGTGAGCTGAGTGGTATGCTGAAGGGTAGACCACTGGTGGGTCGAGTGGTATGCTGCAGGGTAGACCAATGGTGAGCCGAGTGGTATGCTGAAGGGTAGACCAATGGTGAGCTGAGTGGTATGCTGCAAATATGTCTCTCGGTCGCTGTTGTTTTTTCCATCATGATATACGCTTTCATTTTCGCTTTGTACACTTTGTCGTTGCGACTATAGCTTCTTGATACGCTTTGCTGGGCGTGGTAGGTCTAGTGATCGAGGGCAACTTTGTGCGTATATATAGCTCTCGATTGTAGAGGAGCTTGGCCGGCGAGGCCTTCGTTGCTGGGTGCGATGTCGAGTGAGTAGAAAAGCGAAGATGGCTTGGTGCCAATCGCGACCGCTATGTCTCGCTGTCCTGATCGTTTTCATGATAGTTGTATTAAACCGCTCGACCTCCGCGTTCGCTTTGGGGTGGTAAGGAGTAACGCGACGGTGGTTGACTCCGATTGATTGCAGATAGCTTGCGAATTCCTGCGACACAAATTGAGGACCGTAATCAGAAACAATTACCTCGGGATATGCATGTAGAACAAAAATGGGATCCAATCTAGAAATGATCACTTTCGTAGGAGTGGACCGAATGATTTCAACTTCCGGCCATCACCTTGCAGCGTCGATAATGACAAGGAGTGATTAATTCGACTCTCTGGAAGCTAGAGGACCACATACATCGACATGACGTAGCCTACCCGGGAGCTCGTGACATTTGAGAAGGCCGAAGAGGCTCGGAGGGAGGCATCTCCACTTGGCAAGCATGACACATAATTCGAACTACCGATTCAGCTTCGGCATCAATTACATGTATATATATCCTTCTCCATCAATTCTTGTAGTTTCTCGTCCACTTCCTTTCTCAAGTAAAATGGAATCCGACGTGGTGGTTGTGCAATTGGGGTTATGTCTGGGTTAACGTGGACGTGGGCTTTATATCCCTCATGCTTGTCAAGGCCGGTGAGTACCTCGGCATAAGCGGATCTGACATCATTCTCTCGATCAGCAGGGGGCTGGGTGTCCATATGACGAACAGCACGAGCACTCTCTAGTTGTACTAGCCGGAGTATTATCGCTGTATTCTTCCCTAGAAGACATCCGCTGTTTCCTTCGACAACGATAAACCGAGCGGTCGTCGAAGTCCCCGTCGAGCAGGAAATCCGAGCATGAAATTCTCCCCTCACGGGCAGTGGAGTTGCAACACCGTACGGGAAGAGTAAAGCATGACTGGGGGTCAACTGGATGTCATTTAATTGAGGATGTCCGGCCTCTCATCCAGTCATATGTCGAGGAATCATGACGTTCACCGACGCTCCTGTATCGATCAGCATGTCGACGCCGATATCTACGATGTGACCAGTGTGGGTGTGTAAGAACAGCCAACTGTAAACAAAGTTTCATCACACTCATCTCGTGGAACATTCATGGCTCTCTCATCTGGAATTTCCGAGTGTAATGATTGATCTATCGCAATGGTGTGTAGAGCAGAGCTGCATGTGGCAAACTCGAGAGAAATGTCCCGTTTTCTGACATTGCCTGCATTTTTGTTCTCGTGCAGGGCAGATAGAATCGCGGGCACGATGTACGTTAAGCCCACAGTTTGTGCAGCGTATTATAAATATACGTAAAGCTTGCTGAGGAGGGTTAATTCCAGCTGTTGTAACCATGGTTATACCTCCATTCCCTTGTGGATTTCCTCGTTGTGGAGGTGGTAAGCTGCGCTGAGAAAAGGAACGCTGACTTCCCTCAGCTGCATGGTGGTGGGTGTGGATGTTGCCGTGCTCGACCATCGTTAACGGATAGCGAGGGCGAATTAGACATCTCGATGGATCAGAGGCCTGCTTGTCTGCTGCCTCTGTAGCTCGGGCAATTAAGAGGAGATCTGAAAGTTTGAGGTTCTGTTGCCGTAGCAGACGACGTCAAAGTGATTTGGAAGCTAGAGCACTGATTGAGAAATCGATCACGGATGTGATCGTCCTTCTGTTCGCCGAATCCATAAATTATGAAGCAGACAAAGTTCTGAGACGTAAACAGTAATCATCAGTGGACTCTCCGCTGTGCTGGGAGCACTGTACGTCGGAACAAATGTCTCTCAAAAACGACATTTCGCTGGGGCAAAAAGTGGTCAGTTAAGGCCTGAAGTGTTGAAGCATATAAGTGGTTCCAGTACGTCTCATCAAGCGTTGCAAAGAGTTGTTAATTGTACACTAGGGCCTACACAGTGGAGGAGTATAGCTCTTTTGACGTTATCGTTTGTGACTTGCGAAGCCAGAAGGTAATATTCCAATGCCGTTTTTCATGTCGGCCAAGCGTTTGAGGCTCGATCTGGCAGAGCTGGCATCGAAAGGTGCAGGTTGAGTTCCTCGTCGCCAATTTTGTGTTCTAATTCTATGCTAACAACTTGACAAATTCAGGCATGACTCGACTGCTTGGTGTGTATAAGTGCATCTAGCTCCATGGTAAGTGCAAGAGTGTTTTATTCTCTTCTCTGCTCCTATGATACAGCATCTCAAACTTGATTACATTCTTGGTTACATAATATCATAATATACAGGGTGGCAGTGGGTGGTATATACTAAAGGACACAGCTGGATGAAGCTGGTGTTAGTATACACATATTGGATTAATGGGGATTACGGGTCTAGACATTGAAAAGTGGGAAAGTGAAGTTGGAAGCAAAATGAAAAATCTAAGGATTGTACAGTAGATATATATATTGGTCATCAATATAACAAACACAATATCCCTCCTTTTCTCGCCGGATTTGAAAGTATACATCAAATACATTATATTCAGGTTGTGAAACAATATTGACGAAAGAATTTCTGTGGATTTCCTTTTGCAAAATGACACCTTATAAAGTGAAAACGAAACTTATAATATCAATATAACAAACAAAATAAAGGTGAAGATAGCAATCAGAAGCATCTAGTACCCATTGGCAAGTTAATGACAGTCCTAATTATAGGTGAAGAACGTGGAGAAGATACTGGATGGTTTTCTCATAAGTTTCAAGAGATTCTGGATGTTTTCAGAAATCAAAAACCTTTAACCCTTGTGCTATATACTGATGGACTCACTGAGATACACGGTGAGAGGTAGATCTTCCTACATGTGCCCTGAGCGCCAGGACGTGGACACAGACCAAGCAGTAATTCATCTTGTGAATGATTCACTTGGTGTCCGCCTTGACAGGAATAACATCGGGAGAAGTCATCGCCTGTTTTTGAAGCGACATCCAGATCAGGTCAACCCACCTGCACCTATAATAATAAAGTTTCAGTCATATAGGAAGAGGAGCGAAGTCTTGGCCAACAGACGAAAGCTTGCAGGTACAAGAAAGTCAATACAAGAAGACTTAACAAAAGAAAACGCAAGGCTTCTGAAGGCGACCCAAGACAACAAAAAGGTCAAGGCTGCATGGACCAGGGATGGGCGAGTTATTGCCCTGGTCCCTGCCACAAATGGCAAAGAACTTACAAAATCAATAAATTCTCTTGAAGACTTGAACTTTCTATAAGATGAACACTCGGAAGCTAAATTTACTTGACAAAGTCAGATAACCTTGTCTGGTTTAGTGTGCTTCTTTAAATATTGTTTTGACATGCTTCGTTTTCTATATTTTTTGCATTTTTCATTATGCTTAATGTTGTGTTTTTGTTTGTGTTTCATTATCAATCTTTTCATTCCCAATTTCCTGGACTATCCCAGTTTCTTTTTCTTGTTTCTCCTTTTTCCAGCACCTTTCAAGAATTGTTAATTACATGTACATGTTTTTTTGCATTATCGTGCATTTTTATGTCACGTTTCCCCCTTTTTTTGCTTGTTTGTGTGAATTGCCAGCCACCTACTATACTCGTAATGTTGCTCATTCAGTATCAATATGGCTCAAATGGATGAAGAAATTTGTAAATTTTATGAAGAAAATATGAGTAATTTATGTGATGGTTATGATATCCCCAATGTAAACGGTAATTATCATACTGAAGATCATTTTTTTGAAACAGCATCTAGCAATGCAGACAGTAGATTAACTCTTCTTCATATGAATATGCGTAGTGTTTGCAAGAATTTTGACAAAATGTTAAGATTCATTGATAATATTACTTCAGGACTGGTAACACTTGGTGTCACTGAGACATGGTTTACAAGTGAAGCTGATAGGAACCTTTTTTCTATTTCTGGTTTTAATCTTGTGAACAACAATAGACCAAGCAGACGTGGAGGAGGTGTTGCTCTGTACATCCCTTCCCAAGTAGAATACCAGATACATCATGACCTTAATACAATGTCGGACCAAATAGAAACTGTTTTTGTTGAGATTCACAACCCTGGTCAAAAGAATCATATTATAGGTGTTGTATACAGGCCTCCAAATGGTAAATTTAATGATTTTGTAAATGAATTCCAGTCAATCCTAGAAAATCCACTTTTAGTAGGAAAGTCAATATATCTTATGGGAGACTATAACTTAAATCTATTACTTTGTAATAATGATAATCGAATTGATGTTTTTATAAATATGTTAATGTCTTCCTCCTTAATACCCCTTATCACTAAGCCAACAAGAATTACAGAAGTTTCCAGTACTTTAATTGACAATATTTTCTGTAATGTACAACCATATCCACCCTCTGGAATTATAGTATCTGATATATCTGATCATTATCCTGTGTATTGTAGGTTGTCTTTGGGAAAATTGAATTGTGAATCCAGAGGCAGCAAATCTGTACGCAAAGGTACTCCTGAAAATATTGCTAAATTGAGAGAAGCATTAATAGCAACTAATTGGAATAATGTTCTTTCAGATCAAAATGTTGAAAGCGCTTTTGAAAATTTCTTTAATAAATTCATGTTGTTGTATGATGAGGATGTCCCACTGGTTGAATACAAAACAGTGGCGGATCCAAGAATTTCTTACGGGGGGCACAAAATCGCATGGGGTGAAATATATGAAAAACGATGGAGCGAGGCGTCAGCGGCGAGAGAGCAGAGCGACCAAGCGGGGCTGGGAATGCTAGGAAGCATTTGCAATTTTAGAACCACATTAGGTGCATTTTCAGGCACTTCCTGGAGTAATATGACGTAAAATTGCTTTCTCCTACCCCCTCCAAGAGTAGGGATCCAGGGGCGGATGATGGGATCTAGATTTTTGCTAAGGGGTTGACCCAATGCCGATACGGAGCATCGTCCACGAGCCGCGAAGCGGCGAGGCGATTTTGTTGTTGCTATTTTGAACCCCGTAAGTGATGTTTTCCTGGCATCTACTGACACAATGGAGACCATAAAAAGCAGTGCATGATAATTACGTCTTTTTAAATCAAGTAACAGTTTCAGGGGTTGACCCAAAGACGATGCAGAGCATTGTCCACGAGCCGCGTAGCGGCGAGGCGATTTTTTTATTTTTATTTTTTTTTTATTTTTATTTTTATTTATTTATTTTTTTTTTTTGGGGGGGGGGGCTATTTTGAACCCCGTAAGTAATATTTTCCTGGCATCTACTAACACAATGGAGACCATAAACAGCAGTTCATGATAACGTCTTTTTAAATCAAGTAACAGTTTGAGGGGGGTTCGACCCAATGACGATGCAGAGCATCGTCTACGAGCCCCGAAGTCCGAGCCGCGTAGCGGCGAGGCGATTTTCTTTGTAGCTATGTTGAACCCCCCTAAGTGATGTTTTCTTGGCATCTATATACTAACGCAATGGAGACGATAGAAAGCAGTGCATGATAACGTTTTTTTAAATCAAGTAACAGTTTAAGGGGGGTTTCGACCCAATGACGATACGGATACTGTGTGGGTCCGGACACATGATGGCGTTTTTCTATTCACATCACATTTTCACTTGGCAGCCCAAGGGGTTAAACCCCCTTACCCCTCCCCTATAGATCAGCCACTGGGATCTTTTGCAAACTGGAAGCAATAAGCATTACATGTAGGCGATGGAAAAAAGAGCTTGCGAAACGGATAGAAACTTCGTGGTAGGCTCTTCGCGGCCACAGGGATGACAGAAAATAATATGACAATGAAACCAGCGATTGTGGCAAGATTAATGGCGGGGACAATCTGCATGCAGAAAGAGCACTTAAAATAGGTATATCGGAAAATTAATTCAAGACTAAGTTATAAGTTATAAGTTAGAAGTTATAAAGGAGATAAAATCTTTGGTATTAGTCATGTTCGACTTAAAATTGCATGCCCCCGCCCCTTACCCGGTAAAAAAAAAAAACACCGTACAAGATACACCAATTATTGTGGATAAGTTTAACGAATATTTTTGTAATGTTGGGTTGAGACTTCAGGACGCTATCCCTAGATGTCAGAAGAACTTTTTTTATTTTATGCAAGAACCAAAAACAGGTAGCCTAATTTTGATGCCCACGAATGAAGCAGAACTGCTTAAACTTGTGAACTCGATTAAAAGTAATAAGAGCCCTGGCTTTGATGACATAAAAAATGAGTTAATTAAGGATATCGTACATGGAATTGTGATACCGCTTGTCTATATTTTTAACTTATCTTTCCTATCTGGCATTGTACCAAAACGAATGAAAATTGCTAAGGTAGTGCCAATTATTAAAAAGGGTGATCCTCAAACATTAAGTAATTTTAGACCCATTTCATTATTGACATCTTTTTCCAAAATTTTAGAAAAGCTGATATATGATAGAACAGTAACATTTAAAAATAAGACCAAAATATTTTCAAAATTCCAGTTTGGTTTTCGTGAAAACATACCACTACGCATGCTATCTTACATTTTATTGATAAAGTAGCTCAAGCGTTAGATAATCACCTTCACACAATAGGCATACTCTTGGATTTCTCAAAGGCGTTTGATACTGTTGATCATGAAATTCTAATTAGTAAATTGTCATATTATGGAGTCAGAGGCCTCGCTCTTAGTTGGTTCAGGAGCTATTTAACTGACAGGAAACAATATGTATCATTAAATGGAATTAACTCAAGTCACCATACTATATCCTGTGGAATCCCTCAGGGATCCCTTCTTGGCCCCCTCCCTTTTATTATGATATATTAATGATATTCATTTTTCATCTGAGGTCCTATCATTCATTTTTTTTTGCAGATGATTCTAGTGTATTTTTTTCTCATAAAAATCCTGAAATTTTATTAGAAACAGTTAATAGTGAATTAAAGAAAGTTATTTTGTGGATCCGTGGAAATAAGTTGTCTTTGAACCTTCAAAAGACAAACTATATGCTTTTTAGTAATTCCCTAAGAGACTTACCTGGAGGCGTACTTTTTGATGATGCTATTATTGTGAGGGTAACTTCAACCAAGTTTCTTGGGTTACACATTGATGAGAAGCTGACTTGGGCATCACATTGTAGTAATATTTGTAAAGATATGTCTAAAAATACTGGTGTAATTTATAAATTACGCTCTTTTGTGCCACAAGAAATTTTGCTTATTTTATACTCTAGAAAGAACAGTCAAATTCATAGTTATAATACAAGACAGGCAACTGCACTCCATATACCGCGTGTAAGAACTTCCTTTAATTGCTTTGAATACATTAGCTTGTACTGGTCCCAAGTTTTGGAACTCACTTCCTATTGATGTAACTCGCTCTATCAGTGCCTCTGTTTTTAAACGCAAACTGAAATTACATTTATTGAGTAATTATGCTGAAAGTATTGAATGTAAAAACTATGTCATCACATATGATATAGTATATATATATTTTTTCTTGCTTCATTGTCTCCCCCCCCCCCTCTTTTCCAGGTTGGCCCTTACCTTACCTTACCAACATTTCTTCATTTATTAGCAAACTCGTTTTGTTCTGTTTTGCTCTATTGTACTTCTTTCTCTTTCTCTCTTCTATTTCTTCCCCATCACCATTTCCCCTACATATAACTTTCTTCCTTCTCAACTTTTCTCTGTTGTTGTTTGTTCTGATTTGCGCTTTCGCTCTCCATCCTTATGTATACATCTTCCCATTTTCTCCATTTCATATATACATCAATCTATCTCTTTTGTAAATATTTCCCATGTGTAATTGTATCTAGTCTGTTAAGGTAGTTTAGTTGTTAAGTATTTTTTCTTCAAACTAATTAAAGCATTCAGGTATTATATTCTGTTTGGGGACCTTGCTCTAACAAGCCAAGCTTCTATAAGGTCTCCTTTTTCTTTCATGTAGGCCTACAGAACATGATCTTACATAAGTAACTTTTTATAGAATTTCTTTAGTTAATAACAAGAGTTGTATGTTGAACATTACTATTGCACTTCAAATTATGTTTGTTATATTGATAATCTGTTGTTCCAGTTACTTTATTTGAAATTCTATGTACAAATGTTTGTGAAAGAAGAAATAAAATGAACTATGAACCATGAACTATGAACTATACACGGTGAGAAGTAGATCTCCCTACATGTGCTCTGATGATTGTCATTTTTTTGTTAGTGCAAGAATATTGATTGGTACTATTATATTATGGCAAATGTACAATGAGGTGAGCATCACAGCTTAAAGGGCAATCCAACCCTTGTAATACGTGCATTTGTATGAAAGCCGAAGATAGATATACAGAACGGCAAAAGTCAATCAGACCAATAATAAGAAAGTTATGAATGTTTGAAATATGACATCACTAAGTCTATGCGAATCTCATATTGGCAGTTTAGTCAGTGGATTGTGACGTAGTCGTGGGTAAATCTCCAGTTTGTTACGTACAAAAATATCATTAATTTATTATTTTTTTCCTATGTGCCTTCTCCCTTGGGGCACTCGGTTTACCCTTCCTCTAGCTTTTATAAGTACTGAATTATGCTGCCACTTATGGCAAACAATACTTTGGGTAAGTTTCTGTTGTAAATGTTACTGGTGAAATATCAACAGTTATTTCTTTAAGCTCTAAGAGTATTTAGAACTGACAGAATGTCATTTGTAATTTAACTGCTCCCCTTTCCCCTCCCCCTCTTTTGGATGTGGGAATGTCAAACATTTTTTCTTGAACTGTCGTACCTTAAAAAATCGCTTAATTATACACTTCCAAGTAAAATTTCATTCAAGAAAACTTGATCCTTGTACTGCTATTCAGGAAGTTTAATCAGTTTTCATAGATCATTGTTTCATTAAATTTTCCCTGATGTCTGGTAATTGGCGTTTTTTTTCCTTGTTACATTTTCATAGCATTTGTAAAAGTAAAAATAATAAAGTCAATCATTATTTGTGCATGATGTACTTTATTTGTCTGTTTCAACTGACACCAACTATGACGTGGGTAATGGTAGGCCTAGAGATAGAAATGTTGTTCTGCTGTCATCCTGAGTGGCAGATCCAGGATTCTCTGGTTGAGGGGCACAAGAAAGGGAGGGGCACAGCATCTTTGTGTGCCGTTTTAGGTACAAAATTCTCTGACAAGCAAACGCAAAACAAAAACAAAAATGGGAGGGGGTGGGTGTCAGCCCATGCTTCTTCTCTTCCTTCTGTCCGTATCTTCCCTTTTTAAGGGAGGGGGGGGGGGCACATGCCCCCATTGCCCCTGGATCTGCCAGTGATTGATACGTTCCTTGTAATTAAAGTGCATAAATAGGGTTGCAGTTTTTAAAATTATTCAATGTGAATGAAATATTTGTGTCCATGTTTCTATTGTAATAGCATTTATTGTACTGTCAATGATATATATATATTTTTGTATATCTATATAGCAAAGTGAAAGGAATTTGAATTGAATAGAGATCTTTTGCAAATATCAAAGAGCTGATGCATGTATTAACTGTATCTCAATATATTTAGTATGCTGAGAAAAAGATTGAGAAAGGATGGATATTTTGACAATCCTGTTTAATATAAAAGAAGACAGAGAATGAGGCAATGAGCATGAGAGAAAAGTTAAGGAGTGAATGAAAGAGAGAGAGAAAATAAGAGAGAGGAAGAGAGAGAGAGAGAGAGAGGGGATACTTAGTAGATAAAGAGGTAAATAAAGAGAAATCGACATACAGGAAAACAGAGATTTAGGAAAAGGAGTGTGTACTCGCATCGTTTTAAATATATAAGAGAAATGTGAATTGAGACAGAGAGAATCCCCTGGAATTAGGAAAAATGATTAAACAAAAATTGCAAAACAAATTTTCAAGAATAAATCACAAAATGGATTAAACGATATTTAAAGCAGGAAAATGGGTTTCGATAATCAAAATAAAACAAACTAGGTATTTGCCGCCATAAGCGCCGCTAAGACAGGAAGTTACGTTTTTGAACCCATCGCAGCTCTACGATCACCCTTTGAGCATCCGCTGAGCTGCGATGGGTTAACGACGGGTGAACCCTTCGCAGGAGTTTAGTGAAATTCAAAAGGACCATCGTCCGGCCATGTGTGATGGGTTCGGCGAGGTATCGATGGGTTCAAGACTGATTCCGTGGACAAAATCACCCCCGTAATGATTTTGTCCACGGAATCGCAACGTTGAGTGATTCTGTCCACAAAAATCAATCTTGGTAGTGATTTTGTGAATT
This sequence comes from Mesocentrotus franciscanus, assembly GCA_037976565.1. Classification (NCBI taxonomy): domain Eukaryota; kingdom Metazoa; phylum Echinodermata; class Echinoidea; order Camarodonta; family Strongylocentrotidae; genus Mesocentrotus; species Mesocentrotus franciscanus. Next base: position 697,546 of record CP137682.1, on the reverse strand, counting down.
CGGATCGTATCCGAAATAAACAAAGCGACGATCGATAGATCGAATCTCTCTTCGTCTTGCAGACGTAAGCGAGCGCGAGCACGTGCACGATCTATTCAGCGCAGCGCTGATCTAACGACTACGATCCATGCACGTATAATTTCTACTCCATTCTTGTAAATTAATGTTTTGTATATCGATCATCGCTTTGTTGATTTCGGATACGATCCGAGATTGATTTTGTGGACAAAATCACTCAACGTAGTGGTTCCGTGGATAAAATCATTACGGGGAGAGATTTTGTCCACGAAATCAGTCTTGCTGGGAGTGATTTTGTCCACGGAATCGGTCCTTGGTAGTGATTTTGTCCACGGAATCAGTCGGGAGTGATTTCGTGACAAAATCAATTTGTCCGATTACTTTCATGACAAAATCAACAGGTGATATTGCTTTCGTGATAAAATCAATAGGTGATATTGCTTTCGTAACAAAATCAATTGGTGAGATTGCTTTCGTGACAAAATCAATTGGTGGGATTAATGATTTATGGTGACAAAAACATAGATTTCGTGACAGAATCACAGGTGTTACACTTGGCGCCCCATAGTGGACTACCTGCGGTGCCGCAAAGGGAATTTTGGTTATATTAAAGGTGAATGAAACCCTTCATTGTAACCTGCGTCATTATGTAGAGGACATTTAAACTCACATTTTCATACAACAATCAGGTTCGTAGCAATCGTAGGGTATGTATATTTACTAAAGCTTCCAAAATAAGAAGACGGTTATCGTCTGCTATAAGTTCAGATGGGAGCCGCCGTTATGACGTATTTGCGCTGTACTCCGCTTTAGCTCTGCAGCTGGCATACATGAAGCCATGCAGTTCATAGTTGCAGTCTGAGCATGCTGATCAGATAAAGGTCATTGCAGACCAAATTGTGAAATACACGGAGACAAAATAAGTGCTCATGAAAGTTATGGAGCTCTCACACTCTGCCGTGTAGGCCTACCGTGTGCCACCGTGCGCGAAAATGTCTGCGGACGGTGGAGAATGGCGAGGGCACACGGTGGTTCGTTATCAAAGCGGGCAACACGTTAATAGGGCGTTGGCGCTTATTGACACCCGTGGGACCCGGCGAAAGTTTTGGGCATGTTCAAAACTTTGGCCGGTTGGCACCGGCCGCAAGTAAGCGGCAAGAGGACGGTGTTGAACGGTATGAGGACGGTATGAATACGTTATGAAAACGGTCACACTGTATGAACACGTTCACAACACGCTCATAACCCGTTACAGAACGGTGATGAACGGCCGTTCAAATCAGGGTATTTATGGCAGTCGTGTCATGACGTCAGCAGTCCGGGGACTCGCTCACAGGACGCTCGAGCGGTGAGGGACGCTAAGTGACTGGTAGGTGGCTGCTACAAACCCGGTGCACACGTTCGAGACCCGGTATGGGCCCGGTATGGAAACGGCCAAAATTTTCAACAAAAGTCAATCTGGGCGGTGAAGACGGTAGAACCACGTTCAACACCCGGTATGCGCCCGGTGAGAACGGTCAGAAGATGGCAACGAAACGGTGAAAAGATTAATTTTATGATTTTTTTTTTTTGCGGCCGGGGACAGGTTCGCTCAAAACCCAACGTTCTGGACTCTGTTGTTTTTTAATAGCCCGGCAGGTGGACGGTAGGCCTACACGGCAGAGTGTGAGAGCTCCATTATGTTATCATTATTCATTTATGCACAAGCAGATGCACTCCATGGCACACAGGTTGCAGTATTCTTTGAAAAGGGGAAACAAAGGCTATTTATGTATAGCACCTCCATCGCTGTAGGAGTGATTAATTCAAAATGTACAAAGTGGCCGCGCGCGTATAGTCGATCGGACCTGATCATGTTTTGAAGATCTGTGGATATTCAGGGTCATTTGGGACATGTGCTAACCGTGAACTGGTCTATATATTGCGCGCGCTCGAGGAGCATATGCGTGCAATTCGCAAGGCTTACATACAGGGATCAAGCCTCGAGCTATTCTCATTTCCTGAAACATATAAACCGGTTCGAATGCATATATAGCTGCTGACCATCCAAATACTTATTAGTGATAGACCACGAGTACAAAACTATGATTTTTATTTTTGTTTTCGATGATTGAAATAAATCTGCGATAGTACGAGATTTACAAACACATCGAACGGTAATAACGGTTTTAGAAATGTATAATATCCAAGACTAGACATATATACGCGTGCATTCGTGCTCTGATCAAGCTCCCACGTGTCCGCCCGAATCTCTGCCATCCAATTTGAAAATTTATAAATCGGCTCACATTAAATAGAGATATTTATTTTACTACTGTCTTAATATGACAACTGTAATTTTTTTTTATTTTGATATTTTAATATTTTCAATTAAAAAATAAATATAATATTTTTTTGAAGATTTTATAAAACATGCAATTGTACTTATAAGCGTGATTGATATAGTTGGCCAATCATACATCCATAGCGCATTTACGTCACGATCTCCGGCGAGGAAAACAAATTTGGCAGCACCCAGTAACGGTAGGATCGTGAGGAAATGACCTTTTATAATTTGATTTATCAAAAAACGATGAACAAGATCTGAGATTTTCTTAGTGATTTCAAACGACTAATATTATATTTTTCAAATGCACAATTATTATTTTTTGACTTTCATATGTATTTTGGAATTAAGTCAACTTCATGAAAGCTAAGTATCAGAAACCGCAAGATGCCCAAATATAAATCACTATGAAAATTTTGATGAGGAAATAACATTTCGGAGATAGTAAAGTGTCTTTTTCCTCCATGAATATCCCCATTTGATGATATTACGATATTTGGGCACCTCGCTGCCCTATCAAATCGTCATGATTTAGGCAGTATGGTGCCCGAATATAACCATGCCTACTGTATTTAAAAAAAAATCTAAATGTAATTTATACCACAACAAAGTGTTTCCCCCTCCCCCCCCCCCTCCCTGTTCGCTTCACTCCTCCCAAAATTCAGGATAATTCCTGGCAACGAGATGACTGAATATAATATTATAACATTTTATCTGGTGTGTAAAAAAATATAATTTTTGCCATAATAAAACTGCCATCGTTTACTCGCTCGATCCGCTCGCTAGCAATATTTGGGATCCGGATTGTATGTTTTTTCGGGCAAGACGACCTCACGGCCTTCACTCGAAAATGTGCTCGTTCGTCTCTGTGTACGAGGGACAGAAAAAAAGAGAATCCTCTTTGATGAATTGCGGATTAGGGTAACGCAAACCCCTAAAAGGGTACAGTCACTAAGAAAATGTAGAAAAAAAGATGATCTAGTAAGAAGACTAAAGACTGATGGCCCCCAATGACTGAGCCCTATAGCTACGCCATTGCTTGTCATCGTGCTCAAATTAATAAAATCACCCTATCAAATAAATTGAATTTTGGAAGAAAATTAATATCGATCGTTTTTGTGTTTATTCTTATGCTGTTTTCTCACTTTTCTGCATCATTTCTCCAAAAGCAGCTGGACATACTTTGGCAACAACTTCAGACTTTTGATCGGCAAATAATTATTCATAATTTCATTTGCAAGAGAACTGTATTCACACATAATTTTGTCTGCAAGTCAAAAGCCTTGTTATCTTTCTCCCCTGTTTAGAATGTATTCATCTCTAAATTACACAAATTTTCAAATCGTGCACTTTGTTCATTCTTGTCGGAAAAATGTATACAGGATAATGACTCTCTTTACTCTTTTTCGAGTTATGTTTAGGAAAATAATTCTGCAAATTGGTCTGGCCCCTGTTTTCCTTTTACATAATACTTTACAGTGAATTTACGTCAAAGCCTCAAAATACGCATTATGCATGCAAATAATTGAAGCACGAAAATTAATTGATGAATTGTATTGATGGATGAATTTAGCGCTTAATACGAAATATCGGCTCTAAGCGCTTTACAAATATTATTACCACGGTCATCGGATTTATTCACACGCACAATTTCCCAGTTAAATAACATCAGATTGGAGGCTGAATATTGATTCGATATTTTTTTCAAGAGTTCTGTCACTTTTTGCACAGTGTGTTGACAATTGATTATTTGAAATGCATGATGGGCTTTGTTTTTGAGCTCAGTAAGTTTTCATCATCACGATGTGGTTATGTGGTCTACGAACCTACTTTGATCCGCACAAAGATGAAATTATCTACCCGGACTTGACAAAGATAATATCTTCTGACTTGATAATCATTAAAAGATGAAGAAGTAGAAGAAGAAAAGAAGGAGAAGAAGATGATGAAGAAAGAAAGAGAAGGTGGAGAAGATGAAGAATGTAAATGTCAATGTGTACTAAATTAGATAAAACAATAAATATGCCACACCATGCAGGCAAGTTTGCAAATTATGTAAATCCTTAAATTATTGATGATAAGATAAATTAGCTGTTACATTCCCTGGAAACGCATTTTGTTTCCTCATTGCCCATATTACCAGCACATTGTGCAATGGATGGTGCGTAGCCTATGTACTCCCTGCTGCAGTGCTCGGCTAAAAGCGACAAATCGCCTTTTTGTGATCGCGGAAACTTGTGGTTGTCTCATAAAGCTTGTGAGAGGAATAGAAAGTTGTAAATATGATTACCTGGTGTGCCGCGAGGAGGGGACGGGAGGTACAGAGATACAGATGTGTCCACGAGTGTTTCTTCGTCTGACGGGACAGGAATGTTAAACTTCTCTAATTCTGGAGAGAAAAAGCAAGAATAATTTGCAATAGTTAAAGAACAAAATACAGATTTTTCCTTTCTCTCCCGTCTTTCTTTGTTCAACTGTTATTTTCTTCTTTCGCACACCGCTTTTGCCCCTCTCTATTTCCTCTCTTACTTTCCTTCTTTCTGTTTCTCTATCTCTTTCTCTTTTTCCTCAATTTATTCTTAGGGTATATGTATTTTTTCTAACATTGTGTTCACCCACTTTGAGTACGATTGCAATACAGTTTTAATAATTATAATTTTTGAAACTGTATTGTCATCAGTAGGGTAGATTCGAGTGGGCACGGGGGCACGTGCCCGCCCCCAATCTAAGGGCACACAAAAGTGAGAGCGATGGGAGAGACGAAGGGAAAGGAAACAAAGAATATGAAATAGTAAGAAAATATAAGGAATAGATATAGATTGCTCAAAAATGTTCTTCAAGGTATTACTACATGTAATATGAGAACATGTAACGTAGGAACAGCTTGATAAGTCTTAATTGAAATCTATTGTAAGATGTGCATTAAATGATTATCGAAAAATGCTTTGGGGTGATCCGATCTGTGATTTTAATGGATCGTACAGCAGAAGAGATAAATAGATAAGAAGTAAAAAAAAAAAAAAAAAAGAAGAGACAGAGAGAGTAAGACTATCTGTTTCCGTTTCACTTTAAAATGCAAAATGTTCCCGTTCTAAAGGGACAAGACCAGGGGGTATATCCCCTCCCTGTCAGGTCAATATGCCCCCTCAATGGTGACCATCTAGCACAGCGTTTTTCAACCGGGATGCTGCGGTGTAGTCCAGATTCTGTCCGTTTTTATATATTTTTTATTCTTCAATCATCTATGTCCTGCTCACTTACACGCATCCCACACAGAGCGTGGTGTCTCCACTCATCGTGCGACCTCCCAAAACTGGTAGCCTCTAATTGGGCTCATCTGCAAGAAGACCATGAATATATGCATAATAATAATAATAATAATAATAATAATAATCTTTTAAAGTCCACTCCAAATTTTATTAAACCGAAAATGGAAATTCTTTGTGCCCAATTGATCGTGAGCCCGGCAGCCACTGAGCAGCGCCAGATCGACATTGCTCTATCCCCTTATTGTTGAACGCCAAACAGGGTAGCAGCGACTCCCATCTTTTAACGTCTTTTGGTATGACGCGGCCGGGGTTCGAACCCACGACCTCCCGGTTGTGAGGCGGACGCTCTACTGACTGAGCCAACACACCGGTCTCGTACGTATATGGCATGTAATGTCGTTGCGTCAGATTCATGAATATTAATGTTTTGTATACTTCGCGCGCGTACGTATATGGCAAGCCCTTTGTGTAAAAGCTAGATAAACTCAGTTTTTCTCAGATAAACTCAGTTTATCAACAGATAAACACAGTTTTTCTTTGATAAACAGAGTTTATCAGTTGATAAACTCAGTTTATCAGAAAACTGTGTTTATCAATGATAAACTCAGTTTATCAACAGATAAACAGAGTTTATCAGTTGATAAACTCAGTTTTTCAGAAAAACTCTGTTTATCAATGATAAACTCAGTTTATCAACAGATAAACAGAGTTTATCAACTGATAAACTCTGTTTATGTGGTGATAAACAGAGTTTATCTGAGAAAAAACAGAGTTTTTCAGATAAACTGAGTTTATCAATATTGATAAACTCAGTTTTTTTGATAAACAGAGTTATTTAACTCTTCTCAAGAGAGTGCGTTTTCACCTCTGTTGTATTCAGTAGCACGCGTCGCGTCGTGCACCATGCACTCGCTGACAGATACTTCTACTGCCAGCTGCGGCGCGCGCGCGCGCGGCACCTCTAGCTCTGCATGAAGCCGCTGCATGCGCATACAAACTTCGGAGGGTCAAAAGTGCACACTGCTTCCACTTTTCATGTATTAGACGACAACTTTTTAGTGCACCAGCGAAATAGGGATTTTGGCCTGCGCGCAGCGCGTAAGATATGCAAATAAAAATTTTGAATATTTATAAGCTCTTTTCCACTTATTAGCATATTATAGCAATGAAAAAAAGACAATGCGCATGCGTTACTGTCGACAGAATCCTGGGGCCGGACCAAATATCGACCTGAACTAAAACGGTAGTAACAAAGGTCATAGTTGGGGGTGGGCAGGGGGTAAATAAACCTAAAAGTGTTAACTTAATTGGGGGCAGAAACTTCACTATCACCAGGATTGAATTAAGTACATTAAAAAAAAATTCAGTTCAGTAAGGCAAATATAATGACCCCATTTCACCTTTTAAAATCATTGATTATCAATCAAATTGCACAGATCATTTAGCCCACTTAACAAGTGCTATTTTCACATTTTTAGTGCCCAGATAATTAATCATTCTCGTCTCACCTTCAATGAACTTTCATACTGTGCCCCCTCTCCAATGAAATTTTAATTTTGCCTCGTTCTTTTCATTTTTGCATTCGTCGCCACTGATTTATTGACATTTGCCTCCCCCCCCCCGGACAGTAACATTTTCAATCCAGTACCCCCTTCCAATACTGACATTTCCATAGGCCCTATTACCATCCCCCTTCCACCCCCAACCACCACCACGATTATCATGCTGTCATTTTGGCACTGACTTATCATTCAACTCCCCTCCCTCCCCTCTCTATTGTCAACCATCTTTTATACTGCATTTATACTTTAGCTTTGCCCACTCTCTTATTACATTTCCAGCTTCTCTCTCATGATTAAATCTATCTCGCTGATGCCAGATCTAAAATAAATCGCAAGGTCGCACACCTCATTCATACAGCACTATAATTACAGATCGAGTGCCTACATCATTATAATCACCATGGCAGCATAATCACATATCTTTCATAAAATAAGAAAATGAAAAGAAAAGAATTAAGCAGTATTAACTAATTTTATTAACATTTATGAACCCATTCATCAACATAACTTTATCTATAATGATATTTTAAAATGGAACATGACATAACATTACATCAACAACAAAAAAGGTAATGAATGAAGGGGTGCTGCTGTCTCTTGAATTCAAAATTTTCAGTTGTAAAATTTTTACTATAAATTATAATTAGATATTTTAAAATAAAATCCATACGATTTATTCAATTGTCAACATGCTCTATTACTATGTAAAGCACAAGTACTGAGTTGTATTAGTACTTTTTTTTACATGGACATTATTGTTGTTATTACTACTATTATCATTATTGTTATTATTATTACTGCTATGCTATTACTGCTATATGATCATTGCCATTATTATTACTATAACTATTGTTATTATTATTATTAATGTTATTATTAATAATACTTTTACAGTACCACTATTGGACTACTCCCAAATCATTTTATTCCCCCCCCCCTTCAATTTAGTATCCAGTTCAGCATCCCTAATATATTTGTCAGAACTTGAAGTAAGATTAAATATCAAAAAGCTATGTTACATGTACACACATTTAAAAGAGCAAATAAATACTTTCATGATCCTCGATATATTTTCTCTTCTTCTTCTTCTTCTTCTGGTAATCTTCAAACGACTATGTTGCCTATCACGAAGATGAACTAGTCAGTAATAAAGATTACAAGTGGTGTGAGGAAGACAGATGATTTTTTTTTTGTCGGATAAGGGCATTAGATGCCTCAGAAGTAGTCGGTGGCAGTTCTCTGGACTGTCAGCATGCACTACACTTCCTGGAAGTCAGTTCCATTAACTTTGGGACAGAGCGTTGGACAAATACAAACTTTTCTATGTCGCTTCTGGCTTGGTGCAACTGGATGGTCATGTCATGGTTCTTCCGTGATCGTGATTTGGAAAATAGGAAAATAGGGCTTTCAAGGGAAAGGCAGAGAAACCATTGACTATCTTGTGCACCATTCCCAGCCTAATTGCAGAGTGCCTTGTACATAGAGTAGGCCAGTAAAATGTCATCATTTCATGGTTCTCTTGTAGTCCCCATTGTGACGTAGCATGTGCCCCAGCGCTGGATCTTGTCAAGATCCTGGACATCTGAGATGTTGTAGGATCCCAGACGCTGGAACAGTTTTCAAGATGAGGGTCGACTAGGGACTTGTACGAAAGAAGCCTGGGTATCAAACCTTCTGCATGGGACAACCTACATAATAAAAACAAAAAGAGAGGAGAAAACTAATAGGCCTAAGATTAAAACTAGCCGCACTACATTAGATTTAAAAAGAATAGTACCTCCCCACTTTTAGGTCGTACATTTTAGTTTTATTATGTCTATCTGATAGGGCCTTTTTTGAAGAGTAGAGAAATTAAAGTTTAATATTTATTTCCAATTCTTTTACAAGTAACTTTCACAATTTTTTTTCTTAAATTATTATAATTTTTAACATTTGCTACATTCAATAACAGGCAGTACATGTAGAGTTAGTCTATTAATTATAAGTTGTTTATAAACATAGGTGTAATTTCTGTTCAGTTGCTAAATTTTGTGAGAAAAAGTTTGATAGATGTAATGTAGTATTGAAGAAAAAATGCCTTTGAGTAGGCCTACGTCTTTTAATATCATGCTGAGTGAATATACTGATTTGTTCATTTATCAACACCGTAGTTTGTCACCTAAATAAAGCTTGAGAATAAATGAGAATTACAAGATTTAATGCAACATAAGATGACAGTTTCCCCAAAATATCATTAGTCCAAGATATGTGCGATGTTCGCATGGGCTTAGATTATAAATACAGCCTGAATATTTTCGAACTTCATACAAACATACCTTGCCAGAGTTCGACTTAGGTGTCGATCCTGTTCCTGAGTAGATCTACACCATAACATTTGATGATCGGGTCCTGGTGCTCTCTTATGCACTTCTGTGGTCATTATCTGATTCTTGGTTCCATAGAATCTACAATTAAAGGACAATAGAAACTTAGTAAGGTTCGTGCTAGTATAAATGCATGCATTAGTTATCAGTTTATAAATTTGTTCATGTTCTTTAGAGTAAGAAAAACCCATGTCATGTGTAGGGTTGGATCCTGAATTCTCAACAACAAAATAAAAAAAGGGGGTGGCATATTGTCCTGAAAATTCACTGTAAACAAAGTAAATATTTAGACATTGGTAATATGCAAATAGTAATTAATATAAACTTTTTTTCTCTCTAAACATGTCTTTTTCCTCTAAATATTTCAAACAAGGCACAATCAGGGGAAGGGGGGGGGGGTGGATAAGGAAGCTAGGAAGAGACACCTTTTTTGTTTTGTTTTTGTTGTTGTTGGTAGATCTAGCCTACATCCGAACCACGCTGAATCTTGACCTGGATCACATAATGCCACGTACACTAGTGGAGCAAAAACGAGTCTAGACCTAGCTATGGCTTTGATAGTCTTTGCTATGGCATAACACAAGCTAGTATAATTGCCCATTAGTAGGTGACTAGGTCCCTGGCAATGCCACATCTTTAAAAAAAAATTAAATCGACATTGCCATTGGGGGCATTGGTTAATACTTCCACATTGATCTTCCTAAACCAGGCATTTAGAAAGTCTATTTAGTCTTTTTTAATTAGAATGTACATTTACATAGCAAAATTCAAGGTACAGGATTCCATATTGATACGGGGATAAATGCTGTTTAGACTTTAGTGTTATATCTAGACTATACTAGCCTACATTCTAGATCTAACACTAACACTAAAGTGTAGCCTACAAGTTATAGCCGCGCTAGCTCAGGAAACGCAGTCACCGTTGTTGGTGGTTTTACAGCCGGCTAGCATCGGCGAAATGAAAATCACAATCCGCTCGACGAGATATCATAGGCTTGGACTAGCAATGAGCCATTTGCGCCGTCTCTGTAACAGGTCCACATCTACCACTGATTATTATCGATAATCAAGCTATAAACTGAACGTTAAAAGTATGAGACGTGCTCAAATTAATAATCTACGGTAAACTTCCGATTGTTTTTAAAAATATTACCGTCGACGACTCAAATTAGAGTTCATTCAATCAGTTAATAGGGACTTTTAGATTTACACGACGAGAGCGTGGACTGCCGCGTGTGACATTGTGTTAAGGCACTGGGCCGTGCCCGGCATGGCAGTGCCTTAAAAGGACATCACAGAATTCACAGTGCCTTTATATACGGACGTCACACGTTGCAGTCCACTATGTCGACGTACAAATCTAAAAGTCCCTATTATTCCTTGATCAGACAATGTAACAATGCGGAGAGCCCCTCACTGCAACGACGAACACATCACAATCAATTCAGAGATATTAGCACAAAATGGATCTTTACTTACTTTTTTGATATCGTATGGTATCACTTCGATGTTGATGTTTGCCTGAAGATTTTCTGCTTCACTGAGATGTACTTGACAAACTTCTATTACGATAGAAATTCACTAAAAAGAAAAATGATTCATTGTTTGTAATTGAATAACTTCAAAGCTGCAGTTCATACAACCGCCATTTTTCCTCAATTTCGTGCTCAAATCGTAGGGAATTCTGGGATTGCAAAAAAATGTTTTATGCATGACCTAGCTAATACATATAACATTTTGTTGATGGCCAATCACCAAACAGTAATTGGCGTACTTTGTACGTCATTGCTCATGAATAAACACTGACCCTCCAAAATCGTCGTTCAAATTGGACAAAACCCCCATAATGCATCCAATGCAAAACCTATGGAATGTCAAAGGTCACAATTTTAGTTGCTCCTCTAGTCCTCCTACGGATAGCCTCTTGTCGATGGCCCTGGCGCTGTTGGAGTCCGTAAATTCTGGCGAGCGAAGCGAGCAAGAAACGAGGCGCTTGCGCCGAGGGCCTCTTAACAAGTGATCTGAATTATATATTCATGAGACCCGATTTCCTACTGAATTATGCATGTTTACGTGAATAATGTAACCACCGCACAGCGATTGCATGCCCAACAAAGCCCCGGCCAGTCTAACTCTCACGGAGGAAATCCGCACAGAGCGGTAGATATTACGTCATAGTAGCTCTCTCTGATTGGATGATTTTCACCGAACTTCAGTTAGGTCGGAATATTCGCCAAACAAGGAAAAAACATAAGAAATTCAGATCACTTGTTAAGAGGCCCTCGGCGCAAGCGCCTCGTATCTGGCGAGCGAAGCGAGCCAGAATTTACGGACTCCAACAGCGCCAGGGCAATCGACAAGAGGCTATCCTACGGAGGACATACTGTGTATGATCCATAGAGATATATACTTACTAACACTAGAGGGCGTACTCGCTCAAATTGCTGTTTCGACCTGGAGCCTTGGTCGCCATTACTAAGGAGGGCAGAAAAACGGACGACCCGACAAGATACTGTGCACAACATATGGGGAAAAATTAGGAGAAGCCAGGTTTGGTTGTTCGAACCGAAGAAAGAAAGGGAACTGCATATTCTTTCACAAGTAAGTTCTTCTTAATGTTATGTTGATTATTAAGGGGATTTTAGAGCTAAAAATGTAGTTTATCAGTGACTGTACTCGGTTATTGTCTCATGACAAGCCACCGCAGCTAACGTCCCTGCAGCAGCGGAGCGCGCCAGTCCACGCCCGCCGGGCTGGCGCAGGCATATGCATGGGTTAAGGAACTGGGGACGGTGATGGGAAAATTCCGCTGCGCTGGACTCCCTGGAGCTAAGTTGCCACTCCAAGAGTCTGAGATTCCAACTCGGAAATATTAACTCTATGAGCTTGATTCTATTAACGAAAAGTCTAGAAATAGTAGAATATATAATTAATTTTTTCTTATCTAATTTCAAGATAAAAATCAAATGTCAACTTCTTTATAAAAGTCTAGACAAGAGGTCTAGTCTATTTTAACTAAACTGTAAAGCCCGAAAGGCAAATTAAGCCAGGCTAGACAGAAATAACCGTCTGGTATGGGTCATTCTTTAATAAAACTGACATTTGTTGACATTCCCCATATGTATACAGGCAGTCAGAGGGGCCAGATGCAACCTCAGCGGAACAACCGTCGATATCAGAGACTGAAGCTTTCGGTCTAAGGCTCTAAGCCAGGCTAGCCTGCCATATTTCACATCACAGGCATTATCCAACGGCCAACTATAGGCTAGCCTAAAATAGAAAGCCCACCGCACACTTCACTATTTCTATCCGATTTGCTTATGACTTGCTGACATCATTATGAAATACTGCTTCGCGATTGGCCGGAAGCTGCTTCCAGTTTCAGTCTTAAAAATCATATGAAGTAGCATGAATAGTAGACTAGAACAATTGTCATGTTATGAGAAAAAACTCATTGTTTACATTTGCTTTTATTGTAATGCAGGAATACACCCAAGAGAGATACACCCTAGTGCTGTACGTGCCTACCATCTTTCCTGGACATCCTCTTTATAAACAGACCCATGGTTCGAAGAGACTCCAAGCAAAACCAAGCACCACGCGACGAAGCGACCGGAAGATTGAACAGGATAACCTCTTCTTCCGTACAGGCGTACACTGATGCTGATGCTGATGTACAACATCCGAAAGTGTTCCCGTGCCTCCAAAGAAACCCTATGACATTACAAAAGAACATGACTATTCGTTTTCTATTCGAATTGATCAGAAACTGAAGATAACCAGACAGCAACTGCAGGATGCCAAGAAACAGCTTAAAGCCCAAGTCCACTCCAAAAAAAAAAATTCACTTTCAATAGAACCAGAAAAATCAGACAAACCAATCAAAACAAGTTTGAGCAAAATCGGATAACTAATAAGAAAGTTATGAATTTTTAATGACATGAAAAACTTTGAAAATCACTACACAAATTGGCAACTCACTCATGAGTCTGTGACGTATGGTCCTCACTATCCACTAATTATTTTCTTTATATTGATAATATAAATTTCCTATTTTCACCCTCAGAATCTTATTTCTTCACACCAGCATCCAAGTTAGATTGTTAGTAATATGTTTTTGTGTGGATGCACAAATAGAGAGTAATTTTTGTCCAGTTAAATCATGAAAAATTGAATTTTGATATTTATATAAATATTTATATAAAAAAAATCATATGATATTTATATAAAAATTAATAATTATGAAATACAATATTCTGAAAATAGTATCAATTCTTCAAAATTCATAAAAGTTTTTGGGAAATGTCATGCACGCAATATGATACAAATCATATAACCTGGGCAAAGGCATGGGGAAATCAAGTTTTGGGGATAAAAGGAAATTAATGGGATTAAACTATATAAAGCAATTGATAAGTTGTGAGGACATGACGTCACAAACTGATAACCATCTTGGCAATTTGTGTTGTGATTCTCATTGTTCCATAGTTTTACATACTTTTTCAAAAATTCATAACTTTCTTATTAGTTATCCGATTTTGCTCAAACTTTTTTTGATTGGTTTGTCTGATTTTTCTGCTTTTATTGAAAGTAAGTAATTTTTGGAGTGGACTTGGCCTTTAAAGTGGTGAAACGGAAAGAGGAGAGATGAAAACACCAGGACTCTCTTGCAGGAAGTCCACTAAAGCAAGCTCATTAGCCAAGATCAGCTTGACCCACTTCAACACAACTTTGGAGAGAACACATTTACAGAAAACCCCAATTTTGTCTTATTGCACACCTTATACACACCCATAGATCTTTTTTGTACATAGGTTTGAATTTTGGCCCAAAGTGGAAAACTTCTTTTGAAGAGATATGATAACAGAACAATTATATGGAATAATGTCACTAGATGTAAACCCATAAGATTGTCCACTCTTTAGCTACCTAGTATCTACTGTGTAAATTTTAGGGGTAATCAGTTTCAAAATTATTATTATACCTGATGAATAATGATGTCAAAAGACCTTGTTACCATGAGGTTTCACTGAATATTGCAGTATCCTGAGATGTAATTTGTATTACTGTATGATGAGAATGTACCTATATGTAAAAGGGATAGTGGAAATCAGAGGAAAATACCCCGAATGCCATGGATTACCAGATCGCTACTGAAATCGATCAATAAGAAAAATAAGCTGTATTATAAATACAAGACAACTAAATCAGAACAGTCACGCTTGAATTACACTAGATATCGGAACACCTTAACTACAACATTACGTGTCTCAAAGAAAAATTACTATTCCACTCAGTTTCAGGCAACCTTGAATGATATAAAAGGAACATGGAAGGTAATCAAAAATATTTTTAAAAGCAACAGTAAAACATCCAGCATAAGATCTCTGCAAATTGACGGAGACTTAGTAGATGATACAAATTCTATTGTTGAAAAGTTCAATAATTATTTTTGTAGTATTGGTCCGAATTTGTCAGAGGGTATTCCAAATTGTGATAAATCATTCCATGACTTCTTAAAAGAACCTAACCATCAAAGTTTGTTTTTAATGCCTACAAATGAAGCAGAAGTACTCAGTATAGTTGCATTTTTTGAAGATTGGAAAAAGCCCAGGTTGTGATAATATCTCCAACAGTCTAGTTAAAAACGTAGCAGCAGAAATTGTACAGCCATTAGTGCACATCTTTAATCTGTCAATATCAAATGGCATTGTACCCAGGAACATGAAAGTTGCAAAGGTTGTCCCAATTTTCAAGAAGGGTGACCCAAAACTATTGACGAACTATCGACCCATTTCCTTATTAACATCCTTCTCTAAAATTCTTGAAAAACTTATCTACGTGAGAACTGTAAAGTTTCTCAATGCAAGTAAAATTTTTTCCAACTTTC
Source organism: Mesocentrotus franciscanus (assembly GCA_037976565.1). Lineage (NCBI taxonomy): Eukaryota > Metazoa > Echinodermata > Echinoidea > Camarodonta > Strongylocentrotidae > Mesocentrotus > Mesocentrotus franciscanus. The sequence goes on along the minus strand of CP137682.1, from coordinate 682,118 downwards.
AATTTGGCTTCCGTGAGAAACATACCACCACCCATGCTATACTGCACTTTATCAATAAAGTTTCAAATGCTATGGACAACCACATGCACACACTTGGAATATTCTTGGATTACTCTAAGGCATTTGATACAGTAGATCATAACATTTTGTTATGTAAATTATCCCACTACGGGGTCAGGGGTACTGCCCTGGATTGGTTCAGGAGCTATTTAGCTGACAGACAGCAATTCGTATCCATTAATGGTTTTGATTCAGAGTTACAAAATGTCAGCTGTGGAGTCCCACAGGGATCACTTCTTGGTCCTCTTTTATTTATCCTTTATATAAATGATTTTCAATATTCTTCTGATGTATTATCCTTTTTTTTGTTTGCAGATGATTCAAGCATATTTTTTTCACACAAAGATGCACAGGTCCTTTTGCAAACAGTTAACTCAGAGTTGCGCAATATTACGGCATGGATTCATGCTAATAAACTGTCTCTTAATCTTACAAAAACCAATTATATGATATATAGCAATTCGCTCAAGATGTTGCCCGGTGACATTATTTTCAACGGTGTTCTGATAGACAGGGTAACATCAACTAAATTCCTAGGTCTTTATATCGATGAACAATTGAAGTGGAAAACTCATGTTAATAATCTATGCAAAATACTGTCAAGGAATACTGGTGTAATTCGTAGGTTGAAGTCTACTCTTCCTCAAAACATATTACTTATCTTGTATTCAACTTTAATTCTACCTTATATTAATTATGGTGTGCTTGCTTGGGGCAAATCTCTAATAACACAATTACATAAACTATTCTTGGCTCAAAAGAGGGTAATAAGGACAATCTGTAATGTTGACTTTCGTGCTCATACAAATCCTCTTTTTTATCGTCATAGGATTTTAAAGGTAGAAGATATTTATTATATGCAATTGGGTTCCTTAATGTATGATCTCAACTCAGGCTTACTGCCACTGGCATTAGCCAAGATCTTCAAGAAAAACAATCAAATTCACAATTATGCCACTAGAGGTGCTTCTGCATTCCACCTACCCCATGCAAGGACAAGGTTTACTCTCAACACTTTAGTTTGCACTGGACCAAGGTTTTGGAACACTCTTGACTCAAGCATTAGCCATTCTGTCAGTATATCTGTCTTCAAACGTAAACTGAAGTTGTACTTATTGAATGATTACTTAGTTTGATTCTTAATCTATGCTGTCGTGATTTACATGTATAAATGTATTTGAACTTAATCCATTCCTTAATTTACTACTGTATAGCAACTGCCGACTTACCTTTTCCCTTTTCTTTCCTTTTCTCGCCTGTAGCTAGCTATATGCTTACAGTGAAAGTATGTCTTTTTTTCTTTCCCCCTCTCTCTCTCTCCCGCACCCCTCTCTCCATTTCTATATCCCACTTTATAATCACTCTTATCGCCTCCTTTTGTACATAGTCTCTTCTCCCCACCCTTTTTTATTACTCCGTTAAACCATATTTATAATCATATGGATATAGTTTATAGTTATCTATTTTAGTACTTTAGCGCCTTTGACGTACATTTCGTGTATTAATCTATTATAACAGGCTGTTTTTTGATGTTGATGGTGTCTAATGTTATTGTTTTGAGGGACCTGACCTCTACAAGCTTAGCTTTAATTAGGTCTCCTCGTCTTTTCTTCCCTTTTTTACTCACTTAAATGCATTACATGAACTTGATCCTTATAAGTGTTCCTTTTATATACTCTACATGTTATAAATATGTTAAATTGTATTGCATTCATGTTGGAAGAAGACAAATAAACTTGAACTTGAACTTGAACTTGATGTAAGTCTCTTCAATTATAGTTCTTCATAGCAATACAGGTGTCTTGGAATATTTATGCTCGTTTACTATTTCTGGTTTGCATACATGTATTACTCGATGAAATGTCTTTGTAATTAGTAAATTTGGGGCTAAAATCATAGATGTTGTTTTTGCAATGTCTGTCCTTTCAATTGTGATGTATTATAGCAGTATATATGTGCGATAAAATGTCAAAACTTAAATGCCTATTATGCTGTAGAATATTCAACACACTTGTGGTTATAAAAAGGTTCATTTATTCATTTTTTTTCTTCAAATCAAATTATCATAAGTTAATTCTCTCAGCTGATTGGGCGCGCAACACGGAAACTGTCCAGGCAGTGGACTACCTGCGGTCCCGCAAAGGCAATTTTAGTTATATTAAAGATGTATTTTGGAATAATGTCAACTTCATGAAAGCAAACTATCAGAAACCGCAAGATGCCCAAATATATATCACTTTGAATATCTTTAAATATTTTCATGAGGAAATATCTAAAGATATTCAGACATTTCAGAGATAGTATAGTGTCTCTTTTCTCCATTAATATCATTATCATTATCATTATCATTATCATTGCACGTACGTACGTGTGCGGTCAAAAATATGCATATTCATAAAACTGACACGACGTCATTAACATGCATATTTATGACCTCCTTGTAGATGCGCCCAATTAGAGGCTACCCCCAAAACAGCCGGCGAAAAAAAAAATGAGAGTCGAGGACTGTCTCCGGTTCGCGCATATTTTTCTTACACAACTGTTTAGCCATTTTCGCGAACCAATTCTTAGAAGTGCTCTGGTGAAAGAGTATAAGTCGTTAGTAGCTTGGAAAGAGGTCACAAAGAATTAGACTTTGATTATTTATTGCTTTGCCTCACTATTTATAAAGGAAAAAAAATAGGATTGAATAAATGCGGAGACTCGAACCCACAACTCCATGGTTGTATTACGCTATCCTTGCCGATTGAGCAAACGATAGGTTGATGAAAGGTGGGTTTGCATGATTATTATAACCCTATCACTAACCCAAACGGTTACCATGTGCGCATGCGCAGGTTTGGCTAGCTAGCTAGACTCTTTGCCGTAAAAATGACAAGCTGTCGTGTAAAGAAAAAATACGCTTCCGGTTCAGCATTGAGGGTGTGTTTTTTCATTTGAATATCTTTAGATATTTTCATGAGGAAATATCTAAAGATATTCAGACATTTCAGAGATAGTATAGTGTCTCTTTTCTCCATTAATATCCCCATTTGATGATATTGCGATAGTCGGGCATCTCGTTGCCCTCATATCGTCAGTATTCAGGCAGTATGGTGCCCGAATATAACCTTATCTATTGTGTTTTTGTTTATCGAAATGAAATTCATACCACAACAAAGTGTTTCCCCCCCCCTCATTCGCTTCACTTCTCGCAAAATTGATAAATCATGATGGTTCCTGGCAACGAGATGACTAAATGTATAATATTACATTTTATCTGGTGTGTAAAAAATGTAATTTTCGCCATAATAAAAGTGCCATTGTTTGCTTGCTCGCTTAGCTTGCTAGCAATATTCCGGATCCGGGTTGTATGTTTCAGGCAAGACGTCCTCACGGCCCTCACTCGAAAATGTGCTCGTACGTGTCTGTGTACGAGGGATATAAACAAAAAATCCTCTTTGATGAATTTTAGATTAGGGTGACGCAAAACTTTATAACCCCTAAAAGGGTAGAATCATTAAGAAAATGTAGAAAAAAGATGATCTAGTAAGTAGACTAAAGACTGGCGGCCCTCAATGACTTAGCCCTATAGCTACCCCATTGATTGTCATCGTGCTCAAATTAATAAAATCATCCTATCAAATAAATTGAAATTTTGAAGAAAATTAATATCGATCGGTTTTGTATTTATTTTTCTTCTGTTTTCTCACTTTTCTGCATCGTTTCTCCAAAAGAAGCTGGACATACTTTGGCAATAACTTCAGACTTTTGATCGACGAATAATTAATCATAGTTCCATTTGCAGGAGAACTGTATATAAACATAATTTTGTCTGCAAGTCAAAAGTTTTGTTATTTTTCTCCCATGTTGAGAATTTATTCATCTCTAAGTTACACAAATTTTCAAATCATGCACTTTGTTGTTTCTTGTTTGAAAAATGTATACAGGATAATGACTCTCTCTACTCTTTTTCGAGTTATGTTTAGCAAAATAAATGGTCTGACCCCTGTTTCCCTTTAACAAGATACTTTACAGTGAATTTACGTCAAAGCCTGAAAATACGCATTATGCATGCAAATAATTGAAGCACGAAAATTCAGAGGAAAATACCTTATTGATATTAATCATAATAATTTGTATTAATTTAGCGCTTTATACGAAATACCGGCTCTAAGCGCTTTACAGATATTATCATCCCGGTCATCGGATTTATTCACATGCACAATTACCCAGTTAAATAATATCAGATTGGAGGCTGAATTGATTCGATATTTTTTTCAAGAGTTCTGTCACTTTTTGAACAATGCGTTGACAATTGAATATTTGAAATGCATGATGGGCTTTTTTTTTAGCTCAGTAATTGTCATCATCACCATGTGGTTGTTTCCGTCATAAATGAACATACTAAGGAATAATATACGAACCTGCTCTAATGACATCAGCAAGTAATTTCATTTTATTCTCCAGAAATATCTTTCTCAGATTCAGAGCACTTTTACTCTTCCGTCCATTTGTCGTAACAAACTTGGACAAGAGGGTTATAAATGCGCTACGTGGACTATTGATCATTTGGGCCCCTTCAATTGCGTCAACGCCATCGGCTACGCTGAATCCCAGGTATACGCTGAATTCCACTGCGTTGACATGCGAATGATTAATCTGCTTTGACAATTCCACCACAAATTTGTCAGTCAAAATCTCCTCCATCACAAGTTGTAAAGTACTGCCGCTAGAAAAGAAATATACATATTTAAAAATATGATAATAGAATAACACCATGATTAAAATGAACATATGAATGAAAATGTTTTCACTATAACATGTTTAGAACAATAAGGGCGTTAACTTGTATACTTAAACACAGAGTTAACACCCTTCTGGTTCCAAACAGACAATTGTTATAACGCTGTGAGAATCATTTGCTAGAGTATGTCTGACATTGCAACAGCTACTGTAATTTGAAATGTGTTATTTTGTGATATCTATTTTGAGCAAGAGCTTTAAGGCATGGTTATGATAATCATCGTCTACTGTAGGATGTGGTTGCGCAACCGCCCCCAGCTTTGCTGAATCCTAGAAGTATGCTTAATTCATCGGCAGGGTATGATTTCACAGGAAACACTGTCAGATTCGGTAGGGTCTGGAATCTGGATGAGTTTTAGGGGCGGCGATTGCACAATTGGTGGGAATGCTTTTTAATAAATGAATTCATACAGATCAAGCAATCAATAAAGGCCGGATTGAAAGTGATTGACAAAACCAACGATTTAAGCTTGACGCACCCTTCCTCGAGTGTATGCTCTTGCCTAGATCACCTAAAAGTAAATGCATAATTTGTGACTGACTTAACCAAGTGGTTTTCTTCCAGTAATTTTCTTTCACGTTTAAACAAATATTCAAATAATGTATGCAAAGAGCTTATATTTCAAAGTATGGTAAGACGGGAAAATGATCGCAAAGGCTTTCGAGAAATCAACCTTCGGCGAATTCAGTATCCTTGTCCATCACATATTTGATTTGATTTGATTTGATAAATTGGTTTGTGCATCTTTTTTTTTCATCATACATTTTCATGAACATAATATGGTATGATACAATATGTATATAATTTTATACAGAAAATATATGAAATTAAACAAATATATTGAATGTATAATTAACATACATTAGATGCAGGAGCGCTCACTGTGAACATGACGGACAAAGAAAGAGGACAAAATATACGGTTCCTCATTCTACCCTTAACAATTGCTGTGGTAGACAAAGGAACATCCCTTCACTGCTATTATGTAAAATAGATAGAACAGGTGAATATGCATGTGACACCTGTTCTACACATTTTTTTACATAATAGCAGTAAAGGGATGTTTCTTTGTCTACTACAGCAATTGTTGAGGGCAGAATGAGGAACCGTATATTTTGGCCTCTTTCTTTGTCATGTTCACAGTGGCTACAGCATAAGCAAAGTAGCTTGACGTCCCCGCAGCCCTCAACTTAGATACAACAATATAGATTTTTTAAAAAAGCAGAAGAGTGACTTGCAGAAAAGAAAAGGAAAGGGAGAGAAGGAGCGTTGGTTTTCTGTTACTACAATAGGGACTTTTAGATTTGCACATCGACGTAGTGGACTGCAACGTGTGCCATTCTTTCAAGGCAGTGGCCCGTGCCCGGCAGTGCCTTAAAGGGACGTGACATTACCTTAAAAGGATATCACCGTGGCAGTCCACGTTCTCGTCGTGTAAAATCTAACAGTCCCTAATAAAACTAATACATCTGCTGATTGAATGCAGGTTCATTCATGGATGGATAAACGATGCTAGGTCATGGACGATTGCACAATAGGGACTTTTAGATTTTACACGACGAGAACGTGGACTGCCACGGTGACATCCTTTTAAGGTAATGTGAAGTCCTTTTAAGGCACTGCCGGGCACGGGCCAGTGCCTTGAAAGAATGGCACACGTTGCAGTCCACTACGTCGACGTGCAAATCTAAAAGTCCCTATTATTGGCTGAGTGTACAGTCACTGTACACACAAACATGAATATAGTAGAATGACACACGACAGGATCAATACTTAGACAACAACATAGTTTTAACCGCCTTCTTAAAATAATACAATGTCCTAAGGTTTCTTTTCACAATGGGCAAAGAGTTCCAGATGTCTGGGCCGGTGTGTCTAATGCAGGCGCAGCGGAGCACCCCAATTACCGAGCGATCGACTCTCGTCCAGTAAACATCATTTGCATAAAATAAACAATTGTGTACAGATTGATGCGAAAAAAGTAAACAAATTTCGAAGGCAAATTCTTCATTAATTTGATGAATATCAGCAATCAAAGCTACTAAATCGATTATTTAAAAAATTTGCAAGACACTCATGTGTATAACAAAAGTTATTGATGCACCGAAAATGTGAAATTTAAGGGATAATTTTGACGAACAAAAACGAAAAAATGAGATACGAAATCACCGTAAAATTCACCATTTTTTCGAGACCGGCCAAGAATTGCCTCATATGAACAGAAAAGAAATTTAATAATCTCAATCCTTCTGAAATATCTCTTTTTATAGTTGCTGGATAGGGTAGAGTCAGAGAAAAACATACCCCAACGTACGAATCTCATCGAACAAAAACAAGCCTTCGTGTGCGCAATATGTTATGACCAGTCCTATTCATTCAAATGTATGTTATGTCAGGGAAACCTCGCGTGTGCCTGGGTTATACATGTGTTGCCGGCCGAATGCACTGAGCCTGAAGACGCATGCGCAGAGAATGGGGACTTTTAGATTTGCACGACGAGAACGTGCACCTGCTGCGTGGACATCCTTTTAAGGCAATGTTACGTCCTTTTAAGGCACTGCCGGGCAGACTGCCAGTGCTCGACAGTTCCTTAAAAGGACGTCACATTACCTTAAAAGGAGGTCCACGCAGCAGTCCACGTTCTCGTCGTGCAAATCTAAAAGTCCCTGAAGCCCCATGAAACAGAACTTATAACTATAAAAATACTCCATCGGCCAAGCGAAAATTTCGCCCATATATGGATTCAACCCTCATGAACATTCATACTAAGTCTCTACTTCCTGCATTGCTGGATAGGGGAGAGTCAGAAAAAATAGACGGCGTGTTTATCGAGGGGTGAAGCTCATATCTCGAGTTTTATTCCATGGAATTTCATATTTATTTCACTGATATCAAGTTCATAATAATTGTAGTTAGTATGGAAAGTTTTATAGCGATATTGGCAGTAATAAAGGCGCAACGCCAATTTTAAGATTTTACATTCTAGCAAACACATGTTCGGATTCACGTAGATGTCCGTTGGTTATTCAAATAGAACGGGCCGTTAATGATATGCTAATTGGGGTGCTCCGCTGGGCCTGAATGGATTTGAGAGCAATGCGGTTTTTGGATTTCTTAAATGGAATTTTTCAGTTTGCCTTGTCGGATAAGAGTGGATGGTTTTATTCAAATTAAACAATGGGGTAAATTATGAAGGTAGTAGACCATTTTGTAAGCGAAACATGAAAAGGGCTATTTGTAGAATATTTATATCATCAGCTTTTAGAGTTTTTTAGTTTTGAAAACAAGGGATTGGTGTGGTAGCGATAGGAAGAATCAGTACATATACGGATGGCTTTCTTTTGTAACAGTAAAATGGCGTCAACATTCTTTTTGAATTTGCCCATATAATGTTACAATATGAAATATAAGGCAATATTAATGAATTATATAACATAAACAAGATATTTGAAGGGACATAATATTTCAATTAACAGAGAATACCAATCTTACGTGAAATAGTATTGGAAATATATTGCACATGATTATTCCACCTCAGATTTTCATTACTCAAAACACCAAGGAATTTTGTGCTATCCTTTTTTTCGAATAGTTCACCATCCAAAATAATTTCAATGTAAGGAATATCGTTGCTTTTCCTGTTCTGACAGTATATATAGTTTGTTTTCTTTAATACCCTCTTCACATACACGGATTTTTCTTACGAGTCCTTACGGATCGCCAACTCGTAGCCAAACGCAAGCTTCCGTAAATAACTCGCTGGTATCCGTAAATAACTCTTCACAACTCGCAACAACTCGCAGACACTCGTAACTACACGTAAAGTGCTCGTAATAACTTGTAACAGTCCTTAAAGCCATCGTAACACGACCCGAATGAAATCGTTAACAACACGTAAGCACTCGTAATAATCCGTTAATAATCCGTAAACAAATCGTAAACTAACCGTAACATATCGTTACAAACGAATTGTTACGAGTCATTTACGGGTTCTTGCGAGCAGTTTACGGTATTGTTGCGAGCGGTTTACGATATTTACGGATTGTTACGAGCTATTTACGAGTTATTTACGGAAAAATCAATCCGTTGGCAATCGTAAGAAGATTTTTGACATGTCAAAAAATTTGCCTCTCCTTTCACTGATCCTTAAGAGTGTCTGCGAGTCGTTGCGAGTTGTGACGAGTTATTAACGGATACCAGCGAGTTATTTACGGATGCTTGCGACTGACTACGAGTTTGCGATCCATAAGGACTCGTAAGAAAAATCTGTGTATGTGAAGGGGGTATTACAAATAGATACGTATAATTTACGTTTTATTACGTATTTTTTACGATTTGGGGAAAGGTATAAAAGCTGCAAAATCGAAGACTTCATTTTCAGTTGTTATTTTTTTTGACTAAAATAACACGTAAACAGGTCGTAGCTAACACGTAAGTTGCTCGCTATCCGTGACAACTCGTAACAAATCGTGGAATTTTGCAGTAAATACATCGTAATAACTCGTAATATCCGTAATAAACCGTTAATAGCTCGTAATAATTCGTAACAACTCTTAAATCTGTCGTAAAAGTGGCCAAATCGTAAGGATCCGTGAATTTGTGTGATCCGTAAGGACTCGTAAGAAAAATCCGTGTATGTGAAGGGGGTATTAATTAAGGGACAGTTTATTACTTCTAAACCATTTTGATAATTTTGGTAATTCAGCGTTAATATTTCTTAAAAGGATCCGAAAATCTGAATTGGAACAAAATGCATTGGTGTCGTCAGCGAATAAAATATACTGCAGTGCATTTGATGAATTATAAACATCATTTACATATATCAAAATAACAAAGGGCCGAGGATTGGCCCTTGTGGTACTCCACACGTTATAGATAATTATTCTGATTCATTTGAATCATAACATTCATATTGTTTTTTTCTATTTGTTAAATAATTTTTAAACCATTGTGTAGCAACACCCCTCACTCCATAATATTCCAATTTACGTATTAGTATTGTATGGTCAAGAGTGTCAAATGCCTTGCTCAGATCCATGAATACTCCAATAACATGCTTATGATCAGCTAAGGCATTTGACACTCTATCAAATAATTGTAACAATGCTAACTCCTTTGAATGATATTTTCTAAAACCATATTGATTTTCATACAACAGTTCATTTTTTGTTACAAATCATACAGTCTATTGTAAACCAGTCTTTCTAAGACTTTAGAAATACTTGGTAAGATAGAAACAGGTCGGTAATTTGAAACTAGAGAAGAGTCGTCTTTTTTGTATATTGGAATTACTTTTGCTATTTTCAATGAGTCCGGAAAGACTCCTGTTGTAAGTGATACATTACAAATATGTACTAGAGGTGTTACAATACTTTCTGCTATTTGTTTTATTATTTTCAATGAATTGACAATATTTAAAATTTCAACACAGTTTGTAGGCATAAAGAAAAATGATTTATCACATGGATTCGAAAGGAATCGTAAATAATCTGAACCATTGGAATTTATTTTCGATGCCTGAATAGGGCCTACATTTACGAAATACTTATTAAAACAATCTGCTATCTCTGTAGAGTGTGAAATTGTGTGACCATCATTGTTTATATTACTTTTTGACTTGGTCTTTTGCTTTCGAAGAGTTTCTTTTATGACTTTCCAAGTAGATGCCATATTGCCGTTAGCATTTTCAAATTCTTTTACATAGTACATTTTACGAGATAGTCTAATTATTGTTGTTAATTTATTCCTATAACATTTATATTCGTATTTATTCTCGTTACTTGGATGTCGGAGACTACGTTTGTATAATATATTTCTTTTCTTAATCGAATTACAAATTCCCTTCGTTATCCATGGATTTTTGTGGTTTTCTTTTATTTATGTTTTGTTAAGTCTTTGGAATACATTTATTAAATTGGGATGAAAATATATTCCAAAAATAGTCCATATGAAGTACAAGATAGTACATCATCCCATGTTTCCATCATTAAATCATTATTTAAAGATAATATATTTTCTGTTTTAAATTTATGAGACGTTGATATTTCCTTTTGTTTTGTACGAGACATGAGATCATTATTACAAATAAGAAATAAAGGAATGTGATCAGATATTTCACTGTAAACTAGACCAGCATTCATATGTTCAGTAACAACATTCGTAAAAATATTGTCTATTACAGTTGATGTATTCTGCGTAATTCTTGTAGGTTTATCAATGGTTCCAATGAAAGAATTCGCTTGTAAAATATTCACAAAAGTATTATAATAATTATTATCCGAGTTCCAACAGGTCTATATAAAAATCACCCATCAAGTGGAACATATCACATATGGAACCCGTACGCTCACTACATTGCACCCCTACAATGCCTGATGCAGAAATTGCTTCCAAGTTCCTATTATAATGCGTTATCAGTACATTTTAAATACAAAATGTATCAATATTGCACTTTGCCCCTAACATTATCAGTTTATATACAACAAGAACCCTTTACCATTTTATCATTTGTATGAAACATGAAACATATTTTACATGGTTTACTACGTTAGACCCATACACGTTTGCCATGCTTTTGCGGGGCCGTCGATCTTTAGAGCTGTCTCGAGGGGAATATTAAGCATTCGAACCGACCAGCAAATTGGTTGCTTAGAAAGAACAATTTGGGCAAACTTTATACTTTCAAACATAACTTTTTCCCGACTGTGACACCCGATCTTGAACATTCCATTTTAAAACTTCCTCTTCTATCTTCTCATTCTTCTTCTGACTTCCATTGTTTACCTCCTCTTTCTATTTCTCTATTTCTTTTACATCCATCATTCATATCACTTCATTGTTTTTGTCTGTATACTTTGCTATACTTGATACTAGGTTTTTTTCTTTCTTTTTTAATTATCGTACTTCTACCTGATTATGAATGACACTGTGTCAAAATGATTCTGAGGAACTTAAACTTTTAAACTTTTAACTTAAATTTAAACGACGCATACCTTGCTTTTCAAATGATTTAAGACAGAAGAGGCACATGTGTATGGCCTAACCCACATTCGTCCCATCAGTACAAGGCGATTTCGACCAAACTTTTTAAAGACCCCAGTGCTCAGTCACCCGTGGCAGAAATATTATGAATAGGGTATCATTAGACAGAACACTAGTTACTCTTCATGATGAAATACATTTCAAATTCATATTCGTTATCACTTCTTAATTAGGAGCTACCAAAGTTGGGTACATTTTTTAAAATACGCACTGTATGTAGCATCATAATCAATTAGGGTATGTGTGTCTATAAATCGAGCAGTTTATAATGAAATTGATAATAATGGATAAAAAAAAAAATCACTGCTCACAAACATTACATAGATTCAGAATATTTTAAAATAGTGTTGAAAACGTCAGCAAAGCTAAATGTTAGACGATTTGCTATTCGGACTCTGTTATGCAACAGGAGTTATTGCTTATTGACTTGTATTGATATATTAATATTTGATGTACTTTGCACCGATAATAAACAACCGTGACATAAGTGTGCCATTATAGATCTTGTTCATTTCAACATTTGTGAATAGGGGATCTTTTCCACTAAAGAATAATAGCTAAAAATTCTACAAGAGCATATAATACACTTTGTTGTATATCATTCATCAGTGGAGCAATTATGTGGGCAGCCCCAGTTCTTTTGAGAAAAAAAGCCGTGTCCGTTATCTGTTCATGCATGCGAATATAACAATGGGAAATTTTTGTTATCCCAACATGTAATTTATGGGCAGGGCTGTATAGCATTGGGACTTGCCTTGAGTCGATTCTCTTAAGAGTCATTTGCCTGGTGCAGAAATTGCTTCCAGGTTACTAGTATAATGCGTTATCAGTACATTCTGAATACAAAATATATCAATATAATTGCACTTTGCCCCTAACATCATCAGTTGATATACAACAAGAACCCTCTACCATTTTATAATTTCTATGAAACGTGAATTACTCGGTTTACTTCGTTAGAACCATACACGGTTGCTATGCTTTTGCGGGGCCGTCGACCTTTAGAGCTGTCGGCCTCATATGCTGTAAGTCTCGAGGGCAATGTTAAACATTCGAACCGACTAGCAAATTGGTTGCTTAGAAAGAAAAATTCGGGCAAATCTGAAGTAATACTTGCAAACATAACTATGATGAAAGAAACAATATAGCATATGTTCCGGCGTGCAACACTCGCAGCAAACACACACGGTTCTCAAAACGTCGCGAGGACAATACAACGTGTATATGAAACGTCAATCTGCACGCTAATTACGTTTCGTGTTGTCTGGGCTCATGTCAATGTCAATTGACTAAGATTTTACTGGCTACATGTATTTGACATGACTCCTGTCTATAATATAGAGTAATAATCTATAAACAAAAACATTGCATACTCACGATAATTCAAAAAGAGTGTTGAAAATGTCAGCAAAGCTAAAAAATTAGACGATTTGCTATTCGAAATCTGCATGGCATCTGTAGTAATTGCTCATTGTAAAATGGGTTCAAGCATGTAGCCAATAAGAAGCGTCGAAATGGATCACGTGGGCGTCGGTTTTTTTTAATCAGCTGCACGGGGGGTGCAATTTGGTGATAACAACCGGGATATCAGTGTGCCATAATAGATCTTGTTTATTTCAATATTTGTGAATAGGGGATTTCTCACAATAGTTTAATAGCAAAAAGAATTTACGAATCTACCCAAGGATTTTCCCAATGAAATACTGTACTGCCCATACAAAAAACATTAAAACAGTTATACTTGGCTATTAATTTGGAACGATTCGAATAAATCGAATACTTAGAATTTATTGATCGATTTTCCCTTTAATATAAATTATTAATCCCTTGCTTATGAGTTATTTGGACTATTCCTGAATATAAAGCAAAGCCTTAATGAATATTATAAAGTATATATATATATATCGGTCGCATTTCAGATACATATTGACTACCCTACATAAATATCTAAGAGATAAAACAAAAATACAGACTGATTTACGCCCGTTTTGATTATCCAATGTCAGTATTATACAAACGATTGCCCGTGAATGTTGGATGAAAAAAGATACAAACAGATATATAAGAATGGTAGAAATAAACTATAAAGTCTGATACATAAATATATGGATAGCAATGTTCTAAAATTAAATTATCACACATTAAAGAATAAATTAAAGTAGACTCATGGTTCATAATGATTGAAGAGTGCGAATAAAAAGTGTACCCAACTTTGGTATCTTCTTAATAAAAAAGTTATAACGTTTATCCCCTGGAATAATATTTCATGTTAAACGGTAACGGATACTCTTTCTAATGAAACCATATTTTTAATTGTGCTGCCACTGATGACTGAGCAAAAGGTTTTTCAAAAAGTATTTTCAAAATCCTTTTGTACCATGTTTGAGCTGAAGCAATGAATGGGGGTCAAAAGCCATTATGTGTGGGTTTTCTCATTCCATAAACAAAAAAAATTATTGCTCACTTAGTAATATTGACTAGTAGAAAGTTGAAGATAAATGGTGTTAATATCAACTCAAGCTCAAGGAAATCCTTATTACAAACAACACTTCTGATGATGTCTTTGTTATGATGATTAGAATCTTGAATTCATTCGCATCCCTTGTTCAAGGCAATCCCTTTCATTGAGTGAAAATAAAATGGATACATTTTTCTGGGACGTTATCTTCTTAAAGTGACTCGGTAACATTGCCTCAGATTCTGAAACAAAACACTGGATTTAGCTCATGCTGCAATCATAATTATAAACCTTTAGGTCAGTCAGGAATCCCATGACTTTTACAAGGCGATCGCCTGTCCGATTATCAAGATATTTATGATTGGAAATCCAAATTTTTATTTTCGTTTTCCTAACGGTTTTTTTAACACTACGGTCTATTGGGGAAAATGAATATGGTAAAACAGGTCACTCAAAGATTTTTACGTTTTTGAGGCACTTCATGATCATTTTGAAGCGCAATTTGTTTAGGGCTTCAATATTACACCTTTTCACAGACACTGATAACACGTAGGGCCATGCATCTCAGATTTAACATTGTTAAATGATGCCTTTAATGAAAGTCTCAATCAATTTATTTGATGCTTATCATTATATGTGTTTCATTCGCTATTCGATAAAAACACCATATGCTCTTTACGCGTGTGAAATGGCGCAGCGGACAAGTGAGCAGAGAGAACTTTGATATCATGAAACAGGAAGTTTGTAGGCTGATCAAAATAATTAAAGGTTATCATATGGATTGAAACAAGGTTCTATAAAAGCCTAAATACATTGGATCACTTAAAAAAAAATGAAGCGCAAAGGCACGACGCATAATTTACCTTTAAAATAATTTAAGACCAAAGAGGCACATGTGTATGGCCTAACCCACATTCGTCCCATCAGTACAAGGCGATTTCGGCCAAACTTTTTAAAGACCCAAGTGCTCATTACCTAAACATTCTACAAGAGCATATATAATTTGTAAACGCACTGTTTATAGCATCACTATTGATTGGGGTAGTGTGTCTATAAATTGAGCAGTTTATCATACATGTCCTGAGAGATTGTTATATCCCGAATCGTTTGGTATCCCTGTTGTGTGGTAAGCGTTCACGTTTGGATGAACAGGAGGCATTGTTTGCGAGAGTGCAAAAATCGACTTGGGCTAAATTATTTTTAAGTGAGAGAATGAATTCAACGTATCAAATGAGATGCATTGCATAGACCTTTGCTTTTTTTCAAAGTCACACACACAGACTGACCAAGTCCTTTGGGAGAAACAATTCATTGTGGTGTTAATGCACCAAACTTTCATTATGGCATTATGATTGAATTTAAATTCCATTCTGATATTATAGGAAATTTGCGATTTTACAAAAATGTTCATTACGTAATGATGACTTGGTTTCAAATAGGTAACCACAAAAAATATGTGTCTGTGTGCATGTGACTGAGTGTGACCCTATCTGTGTTTTAATATGTGTGGCATGATTAATTTTGTTAGGGATGTTATTTGGATCTGCAAAGACCGAATTAGTACCCAAATCCAAATTTTTTATTCAAACATCACATAAGCATTATTTTGGCTAAAAGTCGATTTTTGCACTCTCTTAAAAAACGCTCCTGTTCATCCAAGCGTGAACACATACCACACAAAAATGATTCAAAATGATTTGGGATACAACACTCTTTCCTAAGATGTATAACAATTTACTGTTCAAAATGTACACAAAAAAAGTTATTTAACATAATAAGCAATTTTCTAGGTGTAAACTTGTTATTGACTCACACTGTATACTGGCTAAAAAAAAGTTTTATGTTCAATTCCATCAATTTTTCACATATATAACACAACAAAAATCTAATAATGTAGCCTTGTCCATCACATTTGGAACCCGTACGCTCATTAAATCGCACCCTACAATGCCTGGTGCAGAAATTTCTTCCAGGTTACTATTATAATGCGTTATCAGTACATTCTTAATACAAAATGTATCAATTTTGCACTTTGCTCCTAACACCATCAGTTGATATACACCAAGAACCTTTTACCACTTTATCATTTCTATGAAACGTATTTTACTCGGTTTACTACGTTAGAACCATACACGGCTGCCATGCTTTGGCGGGGGTCGTCTATCTTTAGAGCTGTCGGCCTCATGTGCTGTAAGTCTCGAGGGCAATATTAAGCATTCGAACCGACCAGCAAATTGGTTGCATAGAAAGAACAATTTGGGTAAACCTGACGTAATACTTCCAAACATAACTATGATGAAAGAAACAATATAGCATACGTTTTGCCATGCAACACTCCCAGCAAACAAACAACGTTCTCAAAACGTCCCGAGGACAATAACAATCGTGTATATGAAACGTTAATTTCCACGCTAACTACGTTTTGTGTTGTCTGGGCCCATGTCAATGTCATTACTGGCTACATGTATTTGACATCAGTGACTCCTGCCTATAATATAGAGGAATAGTCTATAAAAAAGGACATTACATTCTCACAATGATTAAGAAAAAGTGTTGAAAATGTCGACAGAGCTCAATATTAGACAATTTGCTATTCGGACACCGCATGGCAACTTGGGTTATTGCTTATTCACTTGTATTGATATAATAATATTCAACTTACTTTGCCCCGACGATAAGCAACTGTGATATCAGAGTGCCATTATAGATATTGTTCATTTCAACAGTTGTGAGTTTTTCACACTAAAGTATAATAGCTAACAATTCTAGAAGAGCATATAATACACTTTGTTGTAAACCATTCATGAGTGGGGCAGTCATGTGGGAAACCCCAATTCTTTTGAAGAAAAAAATCAGAGTAAGGCAACCTCAATAGTCGTGTCCGTCGCATTGCGACCAATCATAATACAACACAATCATGTGGGAAACCCCAAATTCTTTATGGCGCCAAAAAGATAGTGAAGACATTTAGTCCTTATTCACCGTTAGCGCAGATCATGTTTTCAGTTCATAAGGAAGTATTGATAATAGAATCAGCAGTTCTCTTTTTTCAGGTTTTTTATACGTGATTTCTGTGACCTCTCATGTTAAGACTTTCAATAAAATCAACCCAAGGGTTTTCTCAACGCTATACTGCACTTCCCATAACAAAAACGATGATCAATAATATAAAAGAAAACTGGTGAGTCTTTGAAACAGTTTTATTTGACTATTAATTTGTGATCGATTCGAACGAATCAAATTCTTAGAAGTCATTGATTTAATATTCATTATCAATCCATTTGTTCATGAGTTCATTTGACTATTCCTCAATATATCGGTCGCAATGCACATACACATTGGCTATCCCGTATGAATAGCTTACGGATGATACACAAAATATAGACTGAATTTCACCAGTTTTGATTATCCAGTAATATACAAACAATTGCACAATTAATGAAATTACTCTGAAATTCGAAAATACATGCGTGCAGAATCTGTTTAAAAAATAACCCCGCCCCCCAGGTTTAAATTAAGGAGATAATTTTGTTTTACAGGTAAATTGTACTTGTTTCCGAATAGCCGAAAGCCAATGGGTTACTATTTGATATAAATAAACCAAAATATATGATATATCGTTCAGGTGAAATACATAACGGTATTATAAAATTGATAAAATAGACAATATTGAAATTGAAAAGATTTAAAGCATAAACTTCCTTGGCGTCATAATCGACGAAAGGCTGAATTGGACAGATCATGTTAACAATATTCATGGTAAACTAAATATGTATATTGGAATAATGTGTAAGCTCCTTTTAGTTGTACCTTGCCAAAAATTATTTACGTTAGATTACCCGTTCATCTTGCCATTTCTCAATTATCGTAGTCTTGTTTGGTCAGGAACCAGTTCAAATAATCTAAAACGTTTATATGTATTTCGAAAACAAATTGTGCGACTTTGCACCAATTACCACTACCTTGCCCACACCACGTCACTGTTTAAGGAATTAAATACCTTTAAATAATTTGATAATATTGAATTAAAATTGGCACTTTTAATGTTCGAACACGTCAACGCATTACTACCTGCAATTTTAGCCAATTTCCTTTGCAAAAGCATGTTAAAACATTAATTTCATACACTAAATAAACATAATATTTTCTTGCTATACTGCCTTTTAAATTTAACACAATGTAACTCTTAAATTTATAATATGTGTATAGTTATAGAACAACACTGTACTGAGTAATCGATAGGGAAGTACTCAACGTTGATGTAATGTGTTCGTTGAATGACGAAGGGAAATATAACCTCGTTAAACACAACGGGGATACCAATAACCGTAGTACACTTTAAGGAAAACAATATCCTTTGTTTTAAAAATCCAGCGCTATGTAATATACGATATAATGCATGATATGAGAATGAATTGATGTATCAAATGAAATACATTGCTAAGGCCTATGCTTTTTGCAGAAGCAAATTCACACACACAGACTGACCGAGTCCTTTGGGAGGAACAATTCATTGTGATGTTAATGTACCAAACTTTTATTATGGCATTATGATTGAATTAAAATTGCATTTTGATATAGGAAAATTGCGATTTTACAGAAATGTTCATTACGTAATGATAATAAAAATAATAATAATAATAATTCTACATTTATATTGCGCACAACTCTGCCGACATATAGGCACCCTTGGCGCACAACATATTACAAGGATATGGTCATTAATCAAACTTCAACAGAACTATGATATTACAAAATGAAAAGGCGACAAATGGTCAACATAACTACAGATATACTACTAATAACCAAAGGTAATGAAAAAGATTCTAACTTAGATAATTATCCTAACATTAACAGTACGCCCTATTCATCATCAAGGTCTTAATTTTTTGTTGAAAGCTTCTTATTGATGAGCTCAACTTCAGGTCCAAATAGGTAACCACCAAAAAACATGTGTGTTTGTGTGTGTGCGTGTGACTGACTGAATGAGACCCTGTGTGTGTTTTAATATGTGTGGCATGATTAATTTTGTTAGGGATGTAATTTGGATCTGCAAAGACCGAATTATAACCACAATCCCGATTGTTTAATTCAAACATCACATAAGCAATACTTTGGCGCAAGTCGATTTTTGCACTCTCGCAAACAATGTCTCCTGTTCATCCAAGCGTGAATACATACCACACAAGAATGATACAAAATGATCTGGGATAAAACACTCGTTCATAAAACGTATAATAATTTAATGTTCAAAATGTTAAAAAAAAAACTGTTAAAAATAATTGTACTGTATTGTGGCCAAAAAACAGGGTTTTCATGTTCAATTCCATTAATATTTCACATAACAACAAAAAAGTCAAATAATGTATAATATATACATCATCACATTTGGAACCCGTATGCTCACTTCATCGCACCCCTACAATGCCTGGTGCAGAAATTGCTTCCAGGTTCCTAGTATAATGCGCTATCAGAACATTCTGAATACCAAATATATCAATATGGCACTTTGCCCCTTACATCATCAGTTGATATACATCAAGAACTCTTTACCACTTTATCATTTCTATAAAACGTATTTTACTCGGTTTACTACGTTACAACCATTCAGTCATATTGGCGGGGGTCGTCTATCTTTAGAGCTGTCGGCCTCATGTGCTGTAAGTCTCGAGGGCAATATTAAGCATTCGAACTGACCAGCAAATTGGTTGCGTAGAAAGAACAATTCGGGCAAGACCTGACGTAATGCTTCCAAACATAACTTTGATGAAAGAAACAATATAGCATACGCTTCGCCGTGCAACACTCCCATCAAACACAGTGCATGCACAAGTTTCAACCATATGCACGGGAGTGCATTTTGGTGAAAACAACCGTTATTTAATATTTTAGATCCATCTTATAAAACAAATAATACATTTTAGCTAGTGCATTAGTGATATGCACTGCACTTGGTTAAGTCACAATGAGACAGATAATGAACTCAACAAGTGTCGTTCATTATCCTAATGTGACTTAACCTGTGTGTAGTGCATATTCACTAATACACTCGCAAACATGTATTATTTGTATATTGCTTTATGATGATATCATAATATTTAAAGTACTTTGCCTTGATACTAAACAACCGTGATACCAGTGTGCCATTATAGATCGCGTTTATATCAGTATTTGTGAATAAGGGATTTTTCACAATAGTATAATAGCAACAAAATGTACAAGAGCACAATACACTTTGTTGTAAACCATTCATGAGTGGCTGCTTTGATGTGTTTGATATCACAAATAGCTTTAATACAGAACAATCATGTGGGAAACCTCGAATTCTTTATGGCGCCTAATATATAGTGAAGATAAAATTAACCCTATTCATCGTTAGCGCAGATCATGTTATACAGTGAAGTATTGATAATAGAATCAACAGTTCTCTTTTTGAGGTTTTATACGTGATTTCTGTGACCTCTCATGCTATAGTCGACAAATATCAAAAAAGCAATTTCCCAACAAGGTATAACACGGTTGCAAATGACTTCCAAGAAAATCATCTCAAGGGTTGTCCCAATGCCATACTGCACAGTCCATTAAAAACATGACCAATTATATTAAAGGAAATTGGTGAGTATTTGAAACAGTTATATTTGACTATTATTTGGTGAACGATTCGAATGAATCAAATTTTCGCTTCAATATACATTATTCATCCATTTGTTAATGAGTTCATTTGACTATTCCTCAATTTAAACTAAATCCTTTTAAGCGGAGAGCCAAAATCAGAAAAGGGGGGTTTGACTGCCACTACCACACAAACTAAGCACACCTTGTTTTAATTCGAAAGATTTTATCATCATACACAATATTTCAGAGGTGTTTTTTAAATAATTTGGAGCGAACACCCCGAAATTGGAGGGGGCGTCAAAAAATGGCCCTTCTACGAAAAATAGTATTTTGTCAATAAATTGTTGAGAAACACCATGAGTTTGGTGTCATATAAAATATAATTAAATTATCTACTTTTGAAACCAATTTCAACGGAATTGGGATTAATCAACATCGCAATTTTAAGTTTAAAACATGATTTTTGGGTGATTTTTTTCCTCAAAAAGTGGAATGTTATCATTGTTGTTACCAATGTTATTATTTTACATTTATCAAAATCGGAGAAACGTCCTTTTTTGTTACTTTCGAGGAATTTGCCAATGTACCAAGAAAATATCCCGTGCAAAGGAAAGGCTTTTATCTCTTTTCAGTGAAAAGTTATAGCGTCCCAAAGTTATTTATGACTTCCACAAAAACAACATTTTTGCCCATGTGTGTATTTACTGTATTCAATGTACCTGTATTACTGTATTGAGGACTATTTGGGGTGTTTAAATTTAGTTTTAAAGATAGCTTTCAAGTAAAACGTGTAATAACCATGGGTTTGGTGTCAAATGATGTATAATCAAAATACCTTCGAGTTGATATCAATTTTTGTAGTGTGCAAAATACAAAAATTGAGCAGAAGATTTTTTGTGTTTTTAGTGGATAATTCCCCCCTGTTACACCCACAAATGTAATAACGCCCACAAATGTAACAACGCCCACAAATGTAATAACACTTTACCCACAAATGTAATAACACCCACAAATGTAATAACACTTTACCCACAAATGTAATAACCACTTTACCCACAAATGTAATAATTTTGAATCACCCACAAATGTAATAATGACTTTACCCACAAATGTAATAAATTTGAAGGGATATTTTGTCGAATTTGTTCAAAACTAAAACCCTGTAATAAAGCATGGGTATAGCGCGCAGTCTTTACTCCAGACCCGGTTATTTCAAAAATTTAAAAATCTTCAAAACTAAGACCCCATAATCCTTTTCCTGTGGAATAACATGACAATCGAGCGTAGTCTTTCCTCCAGACCCGGTCATTTCAAAAATAAAAACAATAAAAAACAAAACCAAAAAAATCAAATCTAAGACCCAACAATCCTCCAAACTAAGACCCTGTAATAAAGCATGGGTTTAGAGCGTTGTCTTTACTCCACACCCGGTTATTTCAAAAATAAAACAAAACAAAACAAAAACCTTTTAAACTAAGACCCTCCATCTTCCAAATTAAGACCCGGTAATAAAGCATGGGTTTAGAGCGTAGTCTTTACTCCAGACCCGTTTAATTTTTTTTTTAAATCTTCAAAACTAAGACCCCATCATCTTAGTCATGTGGAATAACATGAGTATTGAACGTAGTCTTTCCTCCAGACCCAGTCATTTCAAAAATAAAAAACAATAAAAACAAAACAAAAATTCAAATCTAAGACCCAACAATCCTCCAAACTAAGACCCGGTAATAAAGCATGGGTTTAGAGCGTTGTCTTTACTCATCACCCGGTTATTTCAAAAATAAAACAAAACAAAACAAAAACCTTTTAAACTAAGACCCTCCATCTTCCAAATTAAGACCCAGTAATAAAGCATGGGTTTAGAGCGTAGTCTTTACTCCAGACCCGTTTAATTTTTTTTAATCTTCAAAACTAAGACCCCATCATCTTATTCATGTGGAATAACATGAGTATTGAACGTAGTCTTTCCTCTAGACTCGGTTATTTAAAAAAACAAAACAAAACAAAAACACAAACTTTAAAATTAAGACCCACCATCTTCCAAACTAAGATCCTGTAACAAAGCATGGGTTTAGAGCATAGTTGTTCTTCCAGACCCGGTCATTTAAAAAAAATGATATAATATATACAATATTTAAATACATTTAAGGTCACTTATTCGATTACTTTTTTTCTACGAACATTGAATTCCAGGATATTTGTGGGCGTTAGAATTTTTACATATTAACAAATCGTCGACGGTCAACGAACCATCGAATCGGTCCCTCCTCTGTGTGTTATATATATGGACCATTTTGACTGATTTGTCAGTTCGTGTGACCGCCGACCAATCATTTATTTGTGACGTGTTGTATCCACATATGTTATAATGTAATTTATTTTTAAATGAAAAAAGAGGAATAAAATGGTGGGACTTAGTTTCAAGATTTGTTTAAATTTCTTTTTTTTGAAATAACCGGGTCTGGAGGAAAGACTACGCTCTATACCCATGTTATTCCACAGGAAAAGGATGGGGAGGTCTTAGTTTGAAGATTTTTTTTTTTTTAAATAACCGAGTCTGAAGTAAAGACTACGCTCTAATCCCATACTTTATTACCGGGTCTTAATTTGGAGGATTGTTGGGTCTTAGATTTGAATTTTTGTTTTGTTTTTTATTGTTTTTATTTTTGAAATGTCCGGGTCTGGAGGAAAGACTACGCTCGATTGTTATGTTATTCCACAGGAAAATGATTATGGGGTCTGTTTTTAAATTTTGAAATAACCGGGTCTGGAGTAAAGACTGCGCGCTATACCCATGCTTTATTACAGGGTTTTAGTTTTGAACAAATTCGACAAAATATCCCTTCAAATTTATTACATTTGTGGGTAAAGTCATTATTACATTTGTGGGTGATTCAAAATTATTACATTTGTGGGTAAAGTGGTTATTACATTTGTGGGTGAAATTATTACATTTGTGGGTAAAGTGTTATTACATTTGTGGGTGTTATTACATTTGTGGGTAAAGTGTTATTACATTTGTGGGCGTTGTTACATTTGTGGGCGTTATTACATTTGTGGGTGTAACAACCACTTACCAAAATTATTACATTTGTGGGTAAAGTGGTTATTACATTTGTGGGTGAAATTATTACATTTGTGGGTGAAATTATTACATTTGTGGGTAAAGTGTTATTACATTTGTGGGTGTTATTACATTTGTGGGCGTTATTACATTTGTGGGTGTAACACCCCCCCCCCCCATCCTAATTTTTGCCAGTATTTCGGTAAATTAACTGGACGATATTGATTGGACATTTAGTAGTGCAGAAAGCTCAAGGATTAGGAGTGCTGAGTACAATTGATAAGTTCTTCTTCTATACACTGTAATTCTTCTGGAAATTTCGAAGGGAAAGATAACATCGTTAAACACAACGGGGATATCAATAACTGTAGTACACGAAAAGAATATGCTTTGTAATAAAAATCAAGCACTATTTTATATATGATATAAAGCAAGATATGAAAAGTACTCACGAACTAAGGTTTGAAAACTGTCAGCAAAAACGGCATGAAATCACACAAGAATCGAATGAGAACGTAAAACGCATTCAGGACCCACTTGAAATGTGTGTATTTATGCAGATAATATAACTTGCTATTTGATAATGTAACATGAACCACTGACAGCCACGTGTATAGAATAACGTCAGTTTCAATTTTTGATGGGAATTTTTTTCTTGATAAATACTCTAGATAACAATGCAATGGAACACAAAAGAGCATGGACTAGAATATTGTTATGTTAAAAAACAAGTGAGCGATGCCCTTTGCTGTAGTGTTTGCTAATCGGGGCAGATGTGCTGTGGCCACGGGGAATTCCACATTGGTCCAAATAGGCTATCATAATTAGTGAAGTTAGTGCAGATATGTGTTTTTTTTTAAATATTTTTTAATTAATAACGTTTTTTTTAGAGGAGGATCGTGGTTCGATCTGTCCTCTACTCATAAATAATCATTGAATCATAAGAGTGTATGCGATTAAAGGATAGATATCACTAATGACAATTGGTAGTAAACCTCCATCAGATTGATAGCATTGGCATTGACGCGAGAACGGTGTCTACTTATTAAGAGTTCATACATTACAAAATTAACATAGTTAAGTTTGTGCCAAATTTCATGAGCACGGGAACTTATCTCATCACTGTTATTGTTAACCATATTCGTTATTCACAGGCGGAATAAAAGCTTTCGAACGATTACTTGTTACAAATATAGGCATTGTAAATCACGCACGCATTCCGGGGATTCCCCAGGCCGTATGAAACATGATCTTGTGGAGCCACTTTACGCTACGATGATCACATTGATCCCTCATAAAATTATGGTATATGGTATATCAAAGATTTCTTATGCTTTTACCTAACCATTTAATTCCCTCTGCCCAGCTGCCATTTTCCAGAGAAGTATTTAACATTGTCTGAATAAATACTAATCATATCATTACCACCATCATCCGTGTTCTTTCTCTTTCTCTCTGTACACACACAAAGACATCATTACACCCTCTTTCTGACCACAATACACACACATGCCCACACCGGCCATGCCATCAGACACACACTCGCAAAACTTTTGTTCACATCTTTCCCATTTTCTTTCATGACTCCGTGATCCCTCATACTTTTTATCCCCACTCTTTGGAAATTAAAAAGATTTTGTTGTTGTTGTTGTTTTTCAGTCTTTTTTTACAAATTCATGTTTAATACCATCCAATTCTGCTGTGATGATATTTAATGTGTTTGCATGTATTACATTGTATCATTTAAGCATCACTGATGAAAATCAATATTGTACTCTAAAGAAAACATTAGAGAATATTAAAGACACAATGCAGTCGATCACTCCACTATGGTTCTTTATTCGTTTCATTACAAAACCACATGCAATAAATATTATCATTATTGTTATCATTATATTATTATTATCATCATCATCATCATTATAATCATCATGATTTTATTTTGCAATAAAGGAAAATACATTTAAAACCAGAAAACGCACAATTGAGCACGTATAAATAAAAGATACTACAACCACTTGAACACAAGGGTTAGAAAAAGTTAACTTAAAGTAATAAATGTGGCCAAAATACCTTCTGTCCCAGTTCCTTTGGTTGTAAACATAAAGTACCTTTTACAAAAAAAAAAATCTTTAAAAATTTCGTGTTATCTTAAAATTAATACAAAACCAAGTCTCCCATCAACGCAACACTTTGGGAGAAAAAATAAAGAAGGGGAAAAGGAGAAAAGGAGGATGTGAAGGTATATATGGTCTTGCAGTGTAACATAAAATGGAACAAAGCGAGAGAAACAGTGGGATAAAACATACATTAAAAAAAAATCATATTCCATTATCATATCATACACAAAAATAATAAACCGCAGCTCTCCTGGAGAATGCATAAATTGCGGAAGACCTGCGAGACAAATGAATAGACGTTAGATAGAAATTAATGTAGTGATGTACTTATACTACATATATCAAAGGTAGGACTCATCGCAATTTTGATAATTTTCCGTCATTTGTTAGTTACACAGACGGGCCCAACAGGAAAATGGTGTTCACTTATTGGTTAATGCGGATTCCGTAGTAAAACTAAATGCTAAAACCGATGCCACCGTCTGATTTTTGAAAATCGGTGCCCGAAGTGCCTAAATTTTTTTGGGGCCCACCAGTGTTTTGTGCATTTCATAACAAATGTTTCGGCTGAAAGTGTTCGTTTGGTGTAGAAAATTTGCCATGAACAATATAATGAAATATGGTATAAGTTAAGACTCACAGAAAACCACAAGGCTGAAATTTCTCCAAAACGGACCGAAGGACCAGCAACTCTAGACATTCAAGAGGACTGCTATAATTTTTTCTTTGGTAATAGGATCACAGTGAATCTCTATATCGGTATTTAAAAAAAAACAGTAATACATTGTGGGTATGAGGCTATGAAAGCTAAACATGTGTCAGGTACCAAAAATATGATTTTAAGGACAAAATGTTACAGAAGTGATTAAAGAACATCAAGCTATAGTTAGATGATATATTTTCTTTCTGCATATATGTGTAATAGTGATATACTTAAGGTACTTGTTCATTCAAACAATATAACATCATTATTGGGGCACCTGAGCGGACCCGGGAGTTCTGAAATTATTTATCACGGCCAAATAGGAAATTAGTGAAAAATCATGTGTCCTACTGACAAGAGTATTAAAACATTGACAATATGTTGCGTTGAACCCATTGATGCTAGTTGGGGACAATAATTTATACACCGTGGGCACCTCCTCCTTCCATCACAATGCTTACGATCCTTTTTTTTGTAAATTAAATCGTAAATATCGGCCAACCAAAGAGCGCATTGTCTTGTCGTGATATTAATATTGCATTGCTTTATGTGTGCTCTGAATTGTACAAAAATCTGGACGAACATTTCTAAAACCTTGCTTAGGTACTTATGAATTAACTAAATATGCTTATAGTAGTTTGTAGTCAGTTGACACATAGGCCTAGTGAAATTACATTTTGTTGACTTTTTTTCGGTAAGGCCATAGAAAATGTATAGGACAAGGCGGACACCTACATTTTTCCCCTTGTAACGGGTTTTATGTTTGGTTGATGTATCGTAAATTTTGTGCTCATCATTTTCTCGGTTAAGTCATTTCGTATGTGGTAATTTCACGCTTTTCTTTAAAGTCACTGGAAACTACGGTACTTCACAAATTTCCCCTAAAGGACAGTATTTCGAATGCTAAAATCAAAGAGTGAGAATGGCCTTTGTTTACAGGCCTTAATACACTTTTGTGAGCGTATTTGTGAGGTACACTATACCCAAACAGTGATTTTCATATGTTCAAAAGTTCCAGTCTCAATTACTATTCATGCTATTTGCTGGTTCCTTTTTATCCTTTTATGTTATTGTATAAAACTGTTTATACCTATTGTTATATATATATATATATATATATATATATATATTATTGGATGATAAATTTCAAGTTCAAGATAAGCACAAATCCATGTCCCAGATACGTGAACCTGCGTAGTGCCTGGCTGCAAAATATTTCTGAAAGAAGGTTGCGCATTTCCCAATGACTCAGAGGTTCATTTGTAAGAATATTCAACATATCACCAAATGTTGCAATAGATGTTTTCTCTACAGTTTTGTTAGCCAATAGACCTACAAAAGGCTTTAATATAGTTGAAACTTATGGTTAAAAAATGGTATATCTAAGAGTGCAAGATTTATCTTTTTATTTCAGTCTGTTATAAGGATATTGTTGAATTATTGAATTATAATATCTCACCTTTCTACATTCAAGCACTATCGTTATGATGGCGTTTAATTAGGAAATGGAAGGGGCCGCAGCTGTTAATTTTAGTTCCTCCTCTTGAAGCCTAGTTAAGCACACTGATTAAAAAATTAAAGATCTCATAGACTTCAATAAAGATATTTCTGTAACTGTGTTGTTCGGTATCGTGAGTCACGAGGCCTCCATGTTTCATTTCCTGTATTTTTCAACTAGTTTGTAACCTCAGTATGTTTCTAATTTCTACCTATCTTGCAATCCTATAATGAACAAGGTGAGATTTACTCACTAATCGAGTATCCTCATGCATTATGATCGAATACCTGTAGTCATAATTACAAAAAACACGATCATTTGTTTTATACGACTGAATGCTAGCTATACATTGAAGAAGGTACACAAAAATGTTATGTCACTGCACCGGTTGACATCTATAGTTATATTACTTAGTATATCATAATGAACTGCCCTGTTTTCACCACAGAAAATCCTTAATTAGAGCGAGTTCCATCCGAAAAATAAACGTATGAGATAACGTAGATAGATAACAATGGTAGAAATAATGTACACAAAGTCAAATAAACTGTTGAGTGTGATACATAAATATATGGATAACAATGTGCTAAAATCAAATTATTACAAAATATAAAATAAACTAAAGTAAGCTAGAGTACAATAGTTAATAATGATTGCACAGTGCGTATACAAAAGTGGACCCAACTTTGGTAGCTTCTAATTAAAAAGTTATAACCTATGTTACCTTGAATCATATTTCATGTTAAGGGGTAACTGATACCCTGTATAATGATACCATATTCAAATTGAGCTGCCACGGATAACTGAGCAACAGGCTTTTCAAAAAGTATTGTCAAAACCCTCTTTTACCATGTTTAGGCTGAAGCAATGAATGTGGGTCAAAACCTATTATGTGTGGGTAATCTCATTCCATAAATAATTGCTCATTTATTAATATTGACTATATTAGCCAGTTGAAGATAAATGGTGTTAATATCAACTCAAGCTCAAGGGAATCCTTATTACAAACAAAATTTATGATATTCTCTTCGTTATGATGATTACAATCCATTCGCATCCCTTGTTCAAGGTAAGCCTTCTCATTGAGTGATACAAAGTTGATAAAATTTACCTGGGACGTTATCTTCTTAATGAAAGCCTACCGTCTATTTCTTTAATACTTATCATCATATGTGTTCTTTACTGCATTTGGGTTTAGTAACCTTTGAGTTTCCATTCGCTTTTCGATATAAACACCTTACGCTCTTTACACGTGTGAAATGGCTCGGCGGACAAGTGAGCAGAGAGAACTTAGATAGTATGAAACAAGAAGTTGGTAGGCTGTTCAAAATAATTAAAGGTTATCCTATGGATTGAGACAAGGTTCTGTGAAAGCCTAGATACGTTGCATCTTTTAAAACAATGAAGCACGGAAGCACGACGCATAATTTACCTTTATAACGATTTAAGATCAAAGAAGCACATGCATAGGCCTAACCCCATTCGTTCTATCCGCCCAAACTTAGTACAAGGCGATTTTGACCAAATTGTTTAAAGACCACAGTGCTCAGTCACCCGTGGCAGAAATATTATGAATAGGGTATCATTGGACAAGAAACAAGTTACTTGTCATGATGAAATAAATTCCCAAGTCATATTGGTAATAATTTGTTAATTAGGTGCTAACAAAGTTGAATACACTTATTTATACGCACTGTATATATCATCATAATTAATAGTGTATGAGTGTGTTTAAATTTAGCAGTTTATAATAACATTGATGATAATGGATAAAAACAAAGAAAACACAGCTCAGAAACATTTCAGAATATTTAAAATGAGTGTTGAAAATGTCAGCAAAGTTGTTTATAAATTAGACGATATGCTATTCGAAATCTGCATGACATCTGGAGCTATTGCTAAATGAATTGTATTGAAATACTTATATCTAATCCACTTTGCCCTGATAATAAATAACCGTAATATCAGTGTGCCATTAAAGGTTTTGTTCATTTCAACATTTGTGAATGGGGGACTTTTTCCACTAAAGTATAATAGCTAAAAATTCTATAAGAGCATATAATACACTTTGTTGTAAACAATTAATGATTGGCTGCTTTGATGTGTTTGCTATCATCAATAGCTTAATACAGAACAATCATGTGGGAAACCCCACTTCTTTTGAGAAAAAAAATCAAAGTAAGACAACTTCAATAGCCGTGTCCGTTACCTTTTCATATATGCAAATATTACAATGGGAATTTCCGTTACACGATCATGGTTTTTATGGGCATTATTAAAAATGTCTGTTTTCAATATTTTTCCGAATTGATGTCCCCATGATATTTATGGGCTAAACTACCGTTTCATGGTGAATTCCAGTAATTTATCACGTTAAATTTATGCAAAGTACGAATAGTACATATAGGATGGTTAGCTGGGAAGATGATCAGAAAGGCTTTCGAGAAATCAACCTCAGGCGAATTCAGTAGCCTTGTCCATCACATTAGGAACCCACAAGCTCATTACATCGCACCTCTACTGGTTGCATAGAAAAGTGGTAAGAACGTAATGCACGCACACGTAATCCATTTCGACGCTTCGCATTGGCTACATGCTTGAACCCAATATATAATTCATAATGAATTATTGATAATAGAATCAACAGTTCTCTTGTTCAGGTTTTATACATGATTCCTGTGACCTCTCATGTTATAGTCGATTGCAAATGACTTTCAAGAAATCAACTCAAGGGTTGTCCCAATGCCATACTGCACTGCTCCCAAAAAACATGACAATGATATTAAAGGAAACTGGTGAGTCTTTGACACAGTTATACTTAACTATTAATTTGTGAACGATTCGAATGAATCGAATACTTAGAATTCATTGTTTGATTTTCTCTTTAATATAAAGTATTAATCATTTTCTTATAAGTTCATCGGACTATTCCTCAATATTAACCTAACCCTCAATGAATATTACGGAACTATACATCGGTCGCAATGCAGATACATATTGAATACCCCGTTTAAATATCGAACGGATGAAACAAAAATACAGACCGATTTACACCTGTTTTGACTATCCAATGTCAGTATTATACAGACGATTGTATAATTAAAACAGAACATATTTTTGAAATGAACAAATTTGTTAATTATGTAGTATAAAGTGGGAAATAAAATTTCACGTCTGTTCGGCATTTTTTTCAATTGCAAAACGGTCAAGATGAAATTCACTACCCTTATAACACGTTATCAAGTAACCAGCAACGCAACGGTCGCTCCATGTATATCACAATATATATTGATACACTATCACCCGGTCATTGTATTAGACACACTTTACCTCCATCTTAATGCATAATCATCAGTCGGTATTTTCTCACTCACAATTTTTTTCTTCTTTTTCTCTCATTAACACAAATCGAGATCTCTTGAAACCAGTTAGCTACTCACATTGAAGCCCGAATATAGACAAGAAAAATTACTATTAAATACACAAAACAATAACAACAAACAAATATTTTTCGTTATTAATTAATGAAGTATCAGTGGTGCGATTAAGAAAAATATTAGTACATTGTGATGTACATATAAATCACATCATAGAGTGCCTAGAGTTACAGCGATAATATAATCTTTGTCAGGTCATTATCTTTGTCAAGTCCGGGTAGATAATCTTTGTCAAGTCGAGGCAGATGATATTATCTTTGTCATGTACTAGTAGAGAATATTATCTTTGTTAAGTCGGGGCAGATAATATTGGTTTTGTTAAGTCCGGGTAATTAATATTATCTTTGTCAGGCCAAGACAGTAATATGATCTTTGTCAAGTCAGAATTAAATGAAGTGAAAATGGGGCACTACTCGCACTTGATAAGAGGCACTCACCAGAGATGGAAAAAGGCACTTATGAGAACGGAAAAGGGCACTTATTTCGAAGAAAAAGAGGCAAATATAAGAAGTC
The DNA here is from genome assembly GCA_037976565.1 of Mesocentrotus franciscanus. Taxonomy (NCBI): domain Eukaryota; kingdom Metazoa; phylum Echinodermata; class Echinoidea; order Camarodonta; family Strongylocentrotidae; genus Mesocentrotus; species Mesocentrotus franciscanus. The sequence goes on along the minus strand of CP137682.1, from coordinate 649,823 downwards.
AGATGGTAATAATTAGAAAGCATATGGGGCACGTGTCAAAATAAAAGCGGCACTTATAAGAGATGAAAAAGGGCACTTATTACAAAGTTAAAGAGAGCATCAATCAAATTATAATACGGGCACTCACTAGCGTTGAAAAGAGGCACTTTAAACTGTCAAAATAAAAGGGACACCTCTCAGATTTGAAAAGAGGCAATTCAAAGAGGTGAAGGGGCACTTATCATAGGTGGTAAGGGAAATTTCTTGTACCTGAAAAAGGGGCACTCACCTGAGAAAAATAGGGGCAATTTTGAGAATTGAAAGGAACGCTCATTATCAAGGAAAATGGGCACTTTTCGAAAGAAAAGGAGCACCTATTAGATTTTAATAGAGGCATTTATCAGACGTGTATGAAGGGGCAGTTATGATAAAAGGAAAGTGTCTCTCATTAAAAAAAAGAAAAGGGGCATATATCAGACGGAAAACGGGCACTTATTAGAAAGACAAGGGGGCACATGTCAAAATAAAAGGGGTCTCTTATGAGAGGTAAGAAGGGGCACTCATCAAAGATAAAATGACACAATAATTAGAAAGAGAAGGGGCACTTATTACAAAACAAAAGGGCACTTGTAAAAGTAGAATGGACACCTCTCAGATTTGAATAGAACAATTATCATCGATGAAGGGGGCACTTATCACAGGTGGTACGAGGCACTTATAAGAATGTGCAACGGGCACTTATTAAAAATAAAAGGGGCACTTATCTGAAGTAAAAGGCGGCATTTTAAGGGTACTTTAACAAATGGGGCACTGTGAATCCCCCTGCCCCCTGCTCCGCCGCCTCTTCGTATATGTTATTATATCGTTAAATAGTAGAATTCACGAGGGCATTATTTTACGAAATCGTCTTAATTACAAGTTCATGACATTCCATTGAAACACGTGTTAAATGAAAACATGCTTTTCAATGAGTTTTCGGCAAACTTGTACTTAGGACGGTCTCGTGAAACGCTGCCCAGGATGCTTTGGATAGTGAGGAAAGGTCCTGGGAAAACCCAAACCGAACTATGAACAGCGACAAAATAAACGACTTGAATCCCACAATGCCAATATAATATATTCAGAGTCAGAGTCAGATTCATTTATTTCATTCTTCAATATAAAATACATACAATACATACAACGTACAAGGCTGCACAAATAAAACTACATATAAACTATGAAGAAGAAAAAACAGAGAGTAACAATTTAGTGTAAAAACAAGAAAAATAAACGAATGGGCAGATTAAAGACGTACATAGTATATAGTAGATCTTAGCTATTTGACCCCATTGCAAGAATTCTACTGTAATTATACTTGCATTTACAACACAACAGATTGGAAGAAGGCGTTGGTTACAGGGAAAATGAATAGAGAGAATGAAGAAAGTGAAAGGGGATATAGGTCAAGATGGGACGAAGAGAAGATTGTGAGACTATAGAGAAAGAACAAGATTAATAGAAGACATGCTCGCTTTACATCTTTATATATTAAATTATTTATTTATTTATTTAAACATATTTAAACAGAGTAAAACCCTAATCAGCAAAGCTGTTTTTCATCATGTTCCTGATTAAGGACATACAACAAATAGTAAAAAAAAAGAAAATAAAAACACTTCAAATAGAACAAACAAATACAAACATTCATAGAGGATTCTTACAATGCTAAAACAAAAGTTACAATAGCTTATTGAAAATAAAATGAAAACTAGATACACGGAAAAAAACATTCAAAAACATACAAAGCACTTATACGTAATACAATAAGGAAACCACTGCCACATCATCAGGTACATGTACTTAGTTATGAACATGAGCTTTCAAATTCGTAAAATACGAAATAACAAAGGAGTATGTCAGTTTAGACTGGTTACTATACTACAATCAGGCAACTAAATAATGCTTGCATAAGCCTATAGTGAGAGAAAATAAAGATACATCGTCACGCATATTAAAATGATAGTACGTTGCAGAATGTAAAATGCAAAGTTAAACAATACTTTATATAATGTTGTTGACGAACAGAGTACAAATAAACATAGAAAAAGAACTGTATGATAATTTTGAACAGACAATTACATACTAATTTTTAGAGATGTACTATTTAAAGTAGATTTTGAAGAAAAAAAGATAACACTTGATGGGTGATTTTGTTTTTCTATTATTAGTCAGGAAGAAAAATAAAATCTATTATTCTGAGTAAGAACATGAAAAAGTCTATCCCTACGTATGTGCATGTGCTAAACTCCTGTGTATTCTTATACAACAATCAATGGAAGTTATATATATATATATATTCATATTTATTTTCATATTAATTCTTATAAATTCTTATATATATATATAATTATATATATAATGTTCATGTTTGTATATGATAATTAAAACAGTTAAAATTAAGATCCTTAAGAGTTTCAATTCACTATTACTGGTTTCAATTTTTTTCGTTAGACCTATATACAGCGGTAAAGCTTTTGCCCATTATCACATGCACTTTTGATAATACCAACAATTAATAGTTTATACATCACAAATCTTTATTTATACATTAGCCTGGCCCTCAGGCTATCTGTGTGCTTTTTCGCCGCCTTGCTTTAGTGCAAAGGTTTCGACAGAAACAAAGATCGAGTCGACAAATCGTCTGTCTGAGACTGGTCTGAAAGTGATTGAAGCTACCAGTTCGTGTCACCCCGATCGACAAAAAAAGAAAGCTATTTTACACTATATTCTATAAATCATGTTTCCCGATAATGCATGGTATAACGGTGGCTTCTTATATAGCGCACATGTCCGTCACGACGTGACGCTCCTGGCGCTGCCCCGATTATTACCCTGGCTTTAGCAAGGCGGTCATGAAGGCGCTCTAGCATTTCAAGGAATTATTTCCTGCTAGGTACCCATTTACCCATTTACAACACCTGGGTTGAGTGTGGCAAATGTAGATCACTGTCTTGCCAAAGGACATTAGTGCCGCGGCGGGACTCGAACCGCGGACCTTGTGATCGACAGTCCTGCGACGTATCCACTCGACCACGACACAAGGCAATCTAAAATTCATTCGCTATGTGTTGAACACTGGCATTGTGCTTCTGATGATGGACCCGGTTGGTGAGTCAAGCTGCATGCGGCATCAGAACGAGGTTGGTGAGTCAAGCTACATGCGGCATCAGAACGAGGTTGGTGAGTCAAGCTACATGCGGCATCAGAACGAGGTGGATAGTTAGGCATGAAGTAAATCTTCTTTCCGATGCCTTGCTTGGATATATCTGGAGTTTGTAACACCTTTTTCTTCTTTCCTTTGCCGTCGATTACAGAACCCGTGAAGCCGGTAACACGCCTTGTTACCTGATATAATCAAGTAAAGAAAAATAAAAAAAATAACAGGTACGATATTAAAGGCCATCATCATAATTATCTCAATTGTCCCTAATTTGAAGCAAATTCAGCCTTATTATGTGTATATATAATATATATATATATATCTATATGCCAACACGTGGACTTAATATCGGATATAATAAGGCTGAATATATGATTTAAAAAATAACAAAAACTGGTGATGGTGATGATGATGATGATGATGATGATAATGTTGATGATGATAATGAAGATGAAAATATGTTGATGTAAATTTGTCTGACAAAGAAAACTTATATGGCAGAACTACACGGGAGTTATGGAATATGAGATGGATGTTTATTGAAATCTCTAAGTGATGTTGAATATTAATTCAGCATTGAAAAAAGATCAAACAATGTAGGCCTACTCTGACAGAAATGCTTCCTTCGTATTGAATTTCATTTCAGGGCTTTACATGATTTTATTGAGTCTGGGAGTGCATTCCATAGATCTGGAACATGCATGTTGTCTTATTGATTTATGCATGATCAATAATTTAGGAGATATCAAACGAAAGTTTAATGAATTCCGAGTAGGGTATAGGGATAGTGTTATTTAATACAAAGAAATCTTTAAATGAATCAGGAAACAGGTTATTCATGACTTTAAACATAAAGATCAAACTCTGTCGTGCGTTTATATCAAAGATAGTCAATTTTTTAAATCCACAAAATAATGGGTTTGTATGGACTAAATAATTGGAGCTAGCCAGTGGCGTACCTAGCATACCTCGTCAGGGGCAAGCGATTTGGACGAGCAAGAGGGGGTGGGGTGTTGGGGTGTGGAAGGGGTGAAGGGGGACTAGGGGTTGTCCCAATAACACAGTAGGGATATTGTCGATATTAATATTTGCGATCGGGCGACTTTTTATCTTTGGTCTATTTTGATTTAAATGAAACAAATTATCATTAACAACAAAAGTTAAATGTATTGAATTTTGACAAAATCAGTGGTTAACTTATAACTGGTAATGACAATGTTTTTATTAACGTACTTCTATTATTACTCTTTGAAGAAGCTATTGACATATTATGTTCCAAATTCTGCATATTTGGAGATGTAAAAAGGTATATTTGACATTGAATTGAATTGTATTGATTTGCATTTGTTTCATTTCCACATGCACAATTAAAACTAATGAATATTCAGAATATGCATCTATTCACTCAATAAAAATAAATGTAGTAAAGTGAGAAACAAATGTAACAGTAAAATGATATATCACTCGATATAGGAGAAATCACGCACTGGGAGGGTACATACGAGGCGGATCCAGCCGGTGTTCCGCGCTTGCACGGACAGGGGGGATGTGCCCCCCTGAGAAGTTGAAGAAAAATCGAATTTTCAAACTCAATTCGTGCGATTTGGTGTATAGTTTCCTAGTATCTCAGGTATCACTTGATTTTTAAAAATCAGTCAGTACAAGTAGACTAGGACAGCAGTTGGGATTGTAGAAGCGAGCGAAGCGAGCGGAGTGTAAATTGGCGTGGGGTCCAGGGGGCGGAGCCCCGGGAAATTCAGAGGTTTATAGTGGGGGAGCACCAACAATAAAGGGCGCTTTCCGGGAAAAGGGGGCACCTATAAAGGGAAACTTCAAAGCGAAAATATACAACTTTTTAGACATTGGTATTTACCCCTACATTGTGAGTACATTATCAGGGATGATTTCAATGTTTGATTCTCTCTTTACATGGTCCAAGATACTGTTTAAGCATCATACATGTACTTAGCAGTTGGTTGTGATGGTTAGAATATTTATTTGCGAGCGAACTATCAGAGATTTGTGAGGTCACAGTGCAAAAAATTACATCTTATAAAGAGGAAAAAACAATCCTGATGGGGTTTCAAGCACAATCTAATCATGACAGACTGAAAAGATCTTTAATAAGAAACATAATTATATCAATTTTAAATATGAGCGAGCGTAGCGAGCCAGATTTGGGTAAAATTAAAGAAAAAAAATATGCTCTTAATTGCTTTAAATTAGGAACACTTTTTATGGGGAAAGGAAAAGGGGGCACATATCCAAAGGGAAAAAGGACACTTACTAGAAAAGAAAAAAAAGAACATGTCAAAGTAAAAAGGGGAATTACCAGAGGTGAACATGGGGCACTCCTCACACTTAATAAGGGGCACTTATGATAACGGAAAAAGTGCAATTATCAGAAGGAAAATGGTACTAATTAGAAAGGATAAGTTCAAGTTCATTTTATTCAAAACCACACAAACATGATATAATCTGTTAAAACAAAAAAGACTGGTAATAGTACATTAATCAATTTGATAACATCAATGGGCACGTGTCAAAATAAAAGGGGCACTTATTACAGAGTTAAAGGGGGCACCTCTCAAATATGAATAAGGGCACTCATCGGAGATTTTAAAAAAGGGGCACTCAATCTCACAAATCTCACGCACAAATTATGCAAAAGCGGTGAGTAATTGCGTCCCGCAGGACACAACAAAAATTCCCAGATTAGTATATCTGTAAAGCGCTTAGAGACATCGCAGATGTATTAAGCGCCATACAAAAGCGGAATATTATTATTATTTCCGGAAGCTGAAGATGAATCGTTTTCGCATCGTACACTGATTATAATTTTAATGATTTACACATCTATCCAATCTGTCCATATAGTGTAACAGTAACGACTCATCTGTGACACTAAAACGATGTGCATGAGACTGATTTTGTTCGGTATAATTTGCATATAATTATGCGCAGATTGAAAAGAAAATTTTTGACTGACAGTTCGTCTTTTATGCACCTGTACGACTGAATGGAGTGTTTTTACCCAGATTCTGACGATAAAAGTGTGTAATTTTCTGAACGAATTAGGCTTTTAAGGACTGATTTTATGAATCCGCAAACTGCCGAACTCGGAAGCTTTGCCGACATGCTTGACGATGCCTCCGTGTTTTTACTTCTCGCATTTGCTATTTTTTCGCGCTTTAATGTGGTGTCCATTTTTGCAGGAAAGTTTTTTGCCGGGGCCTTGCCCTTGGTTTGTTTCTTTCTATTTTTCTTTAACATACTTTTTCAAAAAAGGGCGGCTCCCCCGAGCCCCGCCGTAGCGCGTGCACTGTACATTGTGTAACGGCATGATGATTTGAAGATGGACCTGAAGCTAACTGAGTCCTGACATACTTTTCAACGTTGTAACTTGTACGCCCTAGTGTAGAGCGATCATCGGCATTTTGTTTTAATCGTATAGGCCTAAAACACGAATTAGGGCTAGTTCTGACCTGAAAACGACCCAAATCTCGGAGCATGGCTAGCTAAACCGCGGGGCCTTGGCCTATATACGGATAAGTGAGTGCCCTGGGTCCACTTCTAACTCGTGTTTTTAGCCCTTCTTTCTTCCCTTTTCCCTTTTCCTTTCCTTTCCTTTCCTTTCCTTTCCTTTTTTGTCTCTCGTCAGGGGGCAGACTGCTCCCCCCCGTAGGTACGCTACTGGAGCCAGCACATTTATAATGTGAAATATTTAATTTGCTTTATTATTTTATGCTTTTTTGATTGCTTTTTAAAATCTTTTTAACTAGATACAGTTGTGATGTATTTTCAGGGCCCCATGGAAGACCAACTTGAGTTGAATGGGCTACCCTGGTAAAATATGAATAAATTAAATATAATACATACAACAAATAATTACTACAGGGCATGCAATACCGTAGATATTTTTGAATCAGTATTCATAAAAGTGTACTTTAGACTCCAGCTAATCAACTAACTGGGTAGAGTCCACTGATTAATAAATCATCAACTGTTAACTTATTTTCCCGTAAAACTCCACATGATTAGTAGATTATTGGAGTGTCGTGGTATAGTGGCTCATTCAATTGACCCTCAGTCCTATGTCCTAGGATTGAGGGTTCGAATATTCCGGCCCGACACTAACGTCCTTTGGCAAGGCATTAACCTAGAGTACTTTTACCACTCTCCACCTATAAAAATAGTATGTGTAAATGGGTACCTAGCAATTGCTGAGGTAATAATCATTGCAGGACCAACAGCATTGGTGCTGATGAGGCTTCTCTGGGTAAACAAAATTAGTACTATTATTATCATTATTATTATCGTTATCATTAATATGTCCAACTATCGGTTTCGAGGGCGGTAGCAAGGGCTAAAATGATTGGTTGTGCGTTAGGTGAAATAAATGCCGCGTCTCTGTCCGGTCTTAACGAATCCTTTGATAAGGATCTACGTCATCAATTTATAAAATGTAAAGAATGATATTGTTGATAATCACCCTGTTCATGATGGTGTCAAGATCGTCAATGTGTACGTGGGCAATCAACTCCTCACACAAAGTCTGTATGAACCAGGAACCTTTCACTCGATCGCGGATTGAAAAATAACCTGCCATAATGAATACAAAGGAGATTCGTTGTACCTCAAACCCACCGCACACTTTACGATCTGACAACGATCCGACTTAGGAAAAAATTGCAATAGCATTTAATATGAACATTCGTACTTCAAAAATCTTAACGATCGATCATTTGAATAGTCAAATGATCAAAAAATTAAAATATCAATGGATTAAAGCTTCCTAAAGAGGAGGAATTACTAAATCGACTCAGAATCGTAGTGACGTCAGACCAGTAGTGCGATTGTTTACGATTTGAAGCTAATTCGGCTTTTATTCTGACTGGAATGTTAGTATTCTCATCATTATTTAGTAATAATTACAATCATAATAATAATAATATCAATAATGATGATTATAACAATGATATATGAATGATATATCATATTGGACTGGTAAGCTGGTCTTTAATTTCAATGATAGAACATGATACAATGTGAATGACACATTTTGGACACATTTCATCTAAATTTATAATGCCGACATATCAGAATTTTTTCGATCAAAGCAATACAACAATGAAAATTAAAGTTACAACAAAATAGTCCACCCCTCCAAATATATGTTTGTAGGGAGGATATCGTCCACTCTTCATTAATTTCTAGAGACGTTCTTGCAAGATATCATGAATTAACTGTTCACTCGTTTTAGATTGCACAGTTTTTAATTCACCTTCGGAAGTGGCGTAGGCCACATATATATCAGCGTTATCTGGAACATCGCCATCAATATCCACTGCATCGTCGGTCGATCTCCTTGATGAACAAGAATCGATGTCGGAATCATCCACTAACTCGATTCTCTGAAGTCTTCTAGGATCATCAGTGTCAAGAGCGCTCTTCGTGGGCATTTCTAGAATCGGGTGTAAAATAAAGAGGGCATTTTATTACATGTAAAATGTAATTCAACTAATAGTGGAGTCCTGATATACCCCCTTTTAAACGAAATGGGGTCTCATCCATTGCAACTGAATGAAGTTATTATATACTGAACATATAATTTAAAGGTATATTAGATATAAATTTATTAATATTGGAATAGCTTTCACAAAGAAGATGAGATGTACTGATTTTAAAATGATGTTTATATAGGCCTATGTTATAAAAATTCGATATGATGATGAAAAAAACAAGCGAAGGAAAAATGTTTATATGAGGCTGACAAAATGGAACATGTTAAACAATTTATTAAATATATGTTTGTATTGTGAATTTTATTTTAATAAAGAAGACCAGGTATGGTTTAGGAAGAAAAAAATGTGTAAAGGAATCGGGGAATGGTTTATGTTCAAAACTCGCAAGACCAATACTGTAGGTCTCGTGGGCCAGTCCCCTGTCGTGGGCCGCATCACTCGTGAAACTCTGAGATAACTTTATAGAAGACTCGCGAGACCGATATTGAAGGTCTCGTAGTCTGTCTCGTGAAACCATCAGATAAATGTATAGAAAGCTGGCGAGACCGACATTGTAGGACTCGTGGGCTGTCTGTCTCGTAAAACCCTCACATAACTTTTACGAGGACTGTACGTAGCCTTATGTTTAAATGCATTTATTATTTAGCATTACTTTCTTAGATTAGCGTGTCCTAACCGTTTATATCAAAACTATGACTTACGTCCTCGACATGCCTGGATAAAGAAGATCTTTGGTTTTCCGAGGAGAGCTGGGCATTGTCTTCCAGAAAACTTAGACTTGATTTCCTGAATTGTCACAACTTCCAAGTCGGTACCATAGATACCTCGTTTCTCACCGTGACTCATTAGAACAAGAACCACAGATGAGTGACAGATGGGTCCCTCTAGATTTATTCTTCTTACGGACTCGTCCAGATAGCTACGAATTTCCTGCACAGGGAATTGATGATGTGACATATTGACCGAGTCAAAGACAAGGTCAATATGACTTCAGTAAGGGAAATATATCATTTTATCTCCCTAAAGATAAGCCAGTCGATATTATAATCATTATGTATTTCCTTTTTGAATAAGGAAAGGGTACCGTACGGTTACTACTTACTAGACCCTGCTACCGCGCAGCATGATAGTCTGCTCAAACTTTGCGGCGATTCAGCTGCATTGAAGGTCCCGAATGTGGAATGGGGCCCATACGTATTGGGCTCATAATATTGATCGCAATTTGTGTACACAAAGCCAATGGCGAAACCCAAAAGGGTGAAAATATCAGGAATATTTACACATGCGAGCCTCTTTTTCAAGATAATGAAATCATGTATTTGATTCCCTTTCTGTGGTCGAGTTCAATATTGTGCTTTTCCTAATTACGTCAGTCACTCAACCGATGGAAAACCAGCGTGCATTTAATGTCACGAATTTATTGCGCATAATTCTTGATTGACCGTGTGACGTCACGAAGCTTATTAGTTAGTATTTTGTTATAAAGTTGACTTGCTCAATTAAATTGCTAAGATATGATCTGAATACAAATTAAGACATATAACTTAGCCAAGTAAAATTATTATTAAAATATTAATCTGCGTACTGAATTGAATACTCCCCAGTATATCATGTAAAATTCGTACCTAGTATCGGGTTTAAACACCAATTTATATTCAAAACTTGAATCAAGTTTCATTTTGCTTAAAGTGACTCGGTAACATTGTTGATGGTTGATGAAAAACTGCGTAATTTATGAGTGAAATGTTACTTATTATATTCCTTCTATACTGTACTAGCCCTCTAACATGCAAAAAATCCTGAAAAAGTCTAAAACAACAAAGATGATATTTATGGTTTTCTTTGAAGGCATCACTGTGCGACACCATCTAAAAGTAAATTCTCCCAACCATTTTGAATTTTTCCAACCGTTTTCCCATTAAAATAAGACATAAAACAGGTTTTTACACATTTTTCAACACTTAAATGTCTGAAATGGTATATAGAGCAAATTCATTGCTTTGTGACGATTTTCAGTCACCTTAAGTTTAATTAAAATTTAATAATATAGTTGTGAGATTTAAGGAATCGATCAGATCAGTTTTTCCCAATTTGTATCATTAATAATGGTCTATTTTCAGTCAAACTTCAGATTATCTTTAATTGTACATCTAGCATTGAAGTCACTACCTGAGCGCCATTTTCTCTCATCTGAACAATGTTACCAAGTCCCTTTAAAGACTAGTCGTGAAACTGTTGGATAGGAAAATTGACATAGATTGATACATTGATCTTTTCAATACTTAACATTTCAATGTAGTTCGATATTTTATGTATATTACTAATAATGTTGGCTTTCTTTCGTGGTATATCAGTAAATTTGCATTCAGCTAGCATGAATATTGCACTCGTCTCCGACTAGTGCAATGTATCTGATATATACTACTCGAGGGCAGCTAATATTATATAAATATTGCCCACTTGAAACTGCTAGTTTGCGGACCGGGCAAAACGTGCGTTTTTATTGCATGGTAAAATCACCTCGTATAGGTAATAATATATGTTATATCAGATAGCCTTAATCATACTTTGTTATGAAATTAATCATAATTGCGATCTCATGCCTTTTACTTTCCTGGAGCACCTATTATAGGCCTGCGCGTCAAATGCGCGAGGCTAAGAAAATGCCAACGATGGGTACGCGCTAGTTGCAGGGTTGCTTGGATACGGTATAAGAGGCAAAAATTTACTTATTTGACCAATTGGTCAATATAACCATCGAAAAATGTCCCGGCGTGAAATATGCTAATTAAGATCCTCGCTATTTCTTGATGTACTGGTAGAAAAGTCAGCGCACGGCTTCACTACTTCCATCTTTCGGAAACCTACATTTACAGGTGTGTACACGCGCTGGCACCACCCGGTTCAAAATTGGTCTCATCAATATACTCATTGATAGAGCACAGAGAATTTACTCTCCGTGCAAACTCGCCGCGGAAATCAATCAAGTCAAGGATATTCTGCGCGAAAACGGCTATCCTGACCATGTGATTGATTGCTATGTCACCCCTAAAGCGAACAAACAGACAAAGACACCGGTCTTTGGGCCGAACAAATGCCCTGTGTATTTCAAACTACCGTGGCGAAGGTAGGGTCCCAAAAGTTTGATAAACGGGTCAAGCAAGCATTGTGCGTTGAATTTCCGACCGTTGAGCCGCGCGTGGTATTTACCACAACTAGAATGATCGTGATTATCCTCACTATTGATATCACGTGTCGAGCTCTGGACCAATCACGCTTTTGTATCTGTACGAGCTATCCAATAAAACAAACTAATGATTTTCTATCAGTAATTCATTCAAAACAAGACAAATGCGACTGCGTCTCCTATATTTTGCCACCGCCCTAAATTGACCGGAAATGGATGGAAATTTTCGTGACATAGCACAATGAAAACAAGCCTTTGATCAAATGTCAACCAACGACTATGATCTTGCCCTACTAGCCACAAAATGTCATTTGATCATCTTCCTATAGTAATCCTGTCACCATCTAATTTATACATTGCGATAGCAAGGCTGAAAGGCGGATTCAGGTCTCAAAAGTTGATGACAAAGAAAAAAAGAAAACAAAAGAGTGATAGAAAACAAATGGTTATCACATTGTTCAGAGGAATATATGTCTAAAATATCTGAAGTAAAAAAGGTCTCAAGGTTGGCAATAAACTAATGACTGGAGTATCAATCAAACCTATGTAACGTACATGTATATTCTCTTGGCTTATGTTGGACCTTAACTTATTTTGTGAAATGGCTAGTTTGAATTGCAAAATGATTAATGGAGCGCAGAATACTAAAGTGATATAAGCCATCACACCTTTGCTAGACACTAATTTCGTAGAGCTCTTAGAGTCGAACTGTTGTTTCTAAGCGATATACATCATTGCATTGTGAAACAGGAAGATAATTATATATCTTTATCTACACGTAAAATATAACGTTCATGTTGATCACGGATTCATAAAGGATAAATTTGACTTCTAAAAGATTTCTTGAAAATATCCACATAACGGTATAGTACGAATGGAAGCTTCTTCGAGAGAAGAAGCTGATAATTTCGTATGTGAATCGGAGTTCTGCATCCACTTGTAGAACAATATAGTGCAAGTTATTGCAGCAAGCTTCAGTCGGTTCTTTATAGAGTTTTAGACAGAAAGTCGCGCTTTTCTGTGCATAACGGCATTGACTTACATTGGCAGACAAATTTGTCATGATGACAGGTTCATAGCCGATTCGTCTGAAGACATGTTTGATATTAATCAAGTCCAGCTCCGATCCAGGACGATCTTTTGCCTCATGGAAACGATCATTGTTTATTATGAGTACGAGCCCCTTGAAGACAGATGTATGCAACACGTAATTCTGATGGGAATAAACGAAAATCAAACATTATTATAGCAAATTCCTCTTAAAGAAAGCATTACAGAACCAGAAATTTTGAACGAAATATATCTTACAATATGAGAGTTATGAAGTTTTTGTAGTTTTTATTACTATAAAGGGAATTTCAAATTGGCCAGATCAGAAATGTCACTGTGATGTAGTGGCGGACAACTCTCCCGTTTGTACCAACACATAAAATACCTAAAAATGTATTTAAACATTTTTGACTCAGGAAGGTCTTTTCTTTTAAGAAGACCTATTATAATAATATACTTTCCATAATATATTTTATGGAGTAACACCAAAGGAGAAGGCACTTTGGAGAAAAAGAGAAATTAATGAGACAAAAAAGGGAAAAGTGGATGAAGACCCCTAAAGCGTATAATTACTTCTTCGGGGTCAAATTGTTCCTTCCTTGGCTCTGCCTTTTCTATCTTCCAATCCGTGTATAAGCCGTCCACGTCGGGTGCAACGTCAATTTGTGGCTCTGATTAAAATGGAAATAAAGTGTGGAAAGGAATGTTTCTATTCAATACAGTCGGGCGGCAAAGCGCTTCAATTGTTTTTTTCTTTTCATAAAGGTACCGAGTTTGACACACATGCAGATAAGTAAGTTAAAACAAAATTCTCTGTTGAGCTAATCATAGGTTTGATTCCCAATTAACAGCGCCCTACCGGCAAGCCGTGACAGGCCAATTTTTCAGCTCGCGGGTCGGCAACTTTCAACTCGTGCAGCAGAGCAGAACACTAGCCTTCGATTGAAATGACCAAAGTGGTCCGAACAGAATTCTGAGTGAACATTTGGCCTGATTTTGGACAATATAATACAAATGGTTAGTTTGGGCCAAAAATTTACCTAAATGACCATATTGTTGATGATGAGACAAAATTTGACCACTTTTTCTAGCATCAGGGTTCCTTTTTTACATATAATAAGCCATCAAATCTTCTTTGCTGATACTAAGATTGGTAAAATTATACCCCTTACCAAAAGTGACCATAATGGTCAATTTTGGCCAAAAAGCGGCGAAAAATACCAAAAAGTCGTGAGTATAGGGTCAATAAGAGTGATATTTCTGGAATCAGTGCAAAAATTTTACGCGGATAAGCTATTCAAACCAGCCCACTTAAATTCTGATTAAATTCCTTTATCTTCTAGGATATATAATAATGTCGACAGTTGATATTTTTGTCGACATTTTCCCATAATGCGTCACGTAAAGTCGACTAAACACTGGTGTCACTAGATGGCGCCGTGGATTATGAATCCACCGTATTCAAATATATTTTTCATTTTAATGGCATTTAAGATATATGGCTTCATTGAACCTTGTACAAATATATCACTTTTGGACTGAGCGTATAATTAGGAAAAAATGTACCACGGGGCGCCATAAAATAAATAGAAAAAAAAAAAACATATGCACACAATTTACGGGCCTCCGGGATCAAATTCAAAGGATCATGGTAGTGGGTTCTCATGAGAAATTTGACACCATTCGGTTGTATACCCAATAAAAGGTGTCGTCAGTCATGAAGTTTGATCTTCACTTTTATGACCGACAGCTAGGTGTCATGAAATGCACTGTGCACTGAACCTACCGCCATAAGGAATTATCATTATTAAAGTTTCCCTCACTCTCGAGATATGAAGGCAAGCTGGAATATTATCTGGTGGTCAACGAGTTTCACTGCCTGATAGACCTGTGCTATCATTAATTGGTAATTCAACCTACTCTGGTGTCAGTGAATTATGATGCAATACACATGGACACTAACTATTATGTGGCTTTACAATTGCTCGATATCCAGCTTTGCTACGAACGTTAACATCTGACACTCATCACCTGTGAGTCAGATTTCTTGGCTATCAGTCGAAGAATGCACAATTGGACAAAAATTTGACGCTTTACCGCCCAACTGTCATGACTGTATTTACACAATGAATCAATCGATTAAATCCATCATATCATATCAACTTATCATAATCATTTTGTTATCGAGTTAGGGAAATTAAAACTTTGAATTTGATTTAATATGATTAAATGAATGACAATAATCCTAGTGATGTTGGGATCCTCTTCCGGTAAAGTGAACAAGCCTGTAAGCCTTGTTCAGATATGATGCGGTATAAACAGGGATGTTTTTTTTAATTATGACGTAGGTGTAATATGCTAAACATATTTTGTGTGGGTATCTTACAGCACAGCTCAGTGAATAAGCGTAGGACCTTTGTTGCGCGCAGTTTTAGTACAGAAGAAAAAAACCGTGGCGGTTTTCTTTTTACGGCAGTTTACCGCGGCATATTTGAAAAGGCCTTGAGTGTATGTTGACCAACCGTTCATATATTTGTATTGTGAATGTTCATTTTATATACATACCTTGTTCATTTTCAAATACACGGTATGCAGTAGCAATGTCTGAAATACAATAGAAAGCGAGAGGGAAAGATTAGAATAATCTACTCTCCCAGCTACAAAAGCGAAAACAAATATTCCCGAGGGTATGTTTGAAAATGGGGCAGATGTGTAAACAAATAGGGGGTACACGTGCCCTCTATTTAATGGCAAAAAATATGGCAAAATATCAGGACGAGTAATGGGAGAGGATTAACAAGATTAGAAAAAAACCTCAACAAAATTCGATGGGCCTGTTATTCGTATTTCATTTCCAGGCTTGGCTAGGTGCCCCCCCCCCCATTCTTTATAAATGGTTGGACAGTTGGCAGTTGGAGCCAGCTATATGCCTATTACTATTAGAATATAAAAAAATAATGGGTTACAACAAAACGTGCTTATATGGAAAATTTTCCAGAAAGAGAGGATTTTAGATTAGATACAAGTTAAATCTATGGTACTAATGAGGCGCCATGTAATAGATCTATTTAATGAGGGTTGCTCTGCCTAGAAAAACAATGAAACGACCATCATGAATTGTGAAATGTTTTTCATCACATGATGCGCAATGGACCTATTAGTACGCAGCTTCTTTTCATGACGAATATAAATTTCACGACAGACTAATGGGCTCGGTGATCTCGAGAAGTACCGTGCTGTGCCCCTCTACTTCTCTCAGGCTACATCATACTTTCGAGATCACCTTGGGGCATAGTTTTAACCATGCCCCTCAAAGCAGAAATATTAGCAAACTACTTACCAGACTGTGTCGAATCATGAGGCATGGGAACGGTACAGCATGAACACACTCCGTCGCAAGCAATACACGAAGCCGTGATACTAGCCACAAATGCTACAAAGCTGCTGATAAGGGATAAGGCGAGGCAGGCCTTCTCTTTAACCTTAACCAAAAGAAGAAAGAAAATCGTAAGATCGAGGGCGGTGGGGGGGGGGGGGCACTTGTAAAAAGATATAAATTAATACATGATTTCAAGCGATAACCCCTTCACAATATTTTCACTCCCAGGAATGCTGGAACAACTATTATAGCAAAAGGCTATAAGATCTATCGTGAGCTGATATTGTCTGAAGACCAGCGTTGCTATTCTTTCCAGGCAGCACGTCGTTTTTCCGAAAGGTCGTAATTCCGAAAAAGAAGGGCTCGTGATTCCGAAAATGAAGGGTTCGTGATGCCGAAAAATGAAACAGGATTTGTAATTCCGAAGATTCATAATTCCAATAACAACACAAAACAACCGTGTATGAAATATTTGAATTTCGAACCTTTGGGATAACGAAACCTATATCACTTTCCGGAATTATGAACCCTAATGCATTCTCGGAATTATGAACCTTCGGATAAAATAACCTTCGGAATAACGCAACAAATGATTTGAATTATGAATCCCCTGCTAAGGGAAATTTATGTTTCAGAATTACGAACCTTTATAATTATGGACCTTCGGTAAAACGAGTGCCCCCATTTGCCAGTTCTTCTCTGTATGGTACAGAGGTGTTAAATGGGTACCGGTAGGAAGGAATTCCTTGAATGCTGTGAGCGCCGAAATCGGCTGCCTAGCAGAGCCGGGGTAATAGTTGGAGCGCCTTGAACACCATGCATGGTGGATATGTGCGCTATATAAATATCCAATTATTATTACACTTCAGAAATTGGAAAGTAGCACACACAGTAATCCTAATCAAGATTCGACCGCTCATTTCAAAATCTTGGCAGAGAAGGGGGTGTCATCTACTTTGACTAAATTGACCCCCCGCACTGCATTACATGATTTGAATTCTACAATTATGGATGAGTCAAAGAGGAATTTTTACCGTACACGGAGTATCAAGGCTAGCGGTGATACAAACCGTGTTAGCGATGGAAATCCAAGCGATCTGACCAACACCAAGTACGGCACTAATGATAGCCATAATCAAATATGCTCGTACCTGGAAAGGAATAATTGAATTGAATTGAATTTATTTTCTTTTGCAAACATACAAATCAAATTACATTTCAACAATACACCATCAATAAAATATAACAAACTTTTTGAACGTATACACCATATAATAATAATATAAATGTTGACATCAAAACAAAATGTAACTGATAACACACTATTAAGATTATTCATTAATAAATCAGCAGAAGAAGAATGGCTATCACAATAAGCGTTTGCTTGATAGAGTGATAGCCCGGGGTGGGATGGATGATTAAAATAATAACAAAAGCTGATGATGGTGATGATGATGGTGATGATGATGATGAAAATGAAAATGAAAATATGTTGATGTAAATATGTCTGACACAGAAAACTTATATAAGTATACGGTGTTAATATTATATAGTGATGGATGTTTATAGAAATCAGGAAATAATATTGAATATTTAATCAGCACTGGGAAAAGATTGAACAATGCTCTCTGACATAAATGCTTACTTCGTATTGAGTTTAAATGAATTTAAGGTTATACATGATTTTATTGAGTCTGGGAGTGCATTTTATTGATCCGGACCATGATGTCTTATTGATTTATGCAGGATCAATAATCTACGATTTATCAAATGAAAGTTGAATGAATTCTGAGTAGGGTAAGAATGGATGTGTTATCTAAAATAAAGAAATTCTTAAATGAATCAGGAAGCAGGTTATTTGTTTAATTTAAACATAAATATCAAACTCTGTTGTTCGTTTAAATCAAAGATAGTCAATGTTTTAAATTCATAAAATAATTGGTTTGTATGGGCTAAATAATGGGAGCCAGCACATATGCGAAGCGCTTTTCTTTGCAATAAATAAATAGGGTTAATTTGTGTCTTTGCACTTGAAGCCCCCACCAAGTTACAATATGAAATGTATGTCAAGATAAGCGAGTTATATAGCATTAAATAGGTCTTTTTAGGAAGATATTGTTTGGGTCTTTAAAAGTATAGACTTGTGTTGTTGTTGTTGTCGATTTTGGAGTAAAAGTTTACCCTTCAAATTGATGACCATTTTATTGTATTAATTTATTCATCCATTCATTTATTGATTGCCTTATTAATTCATTTAATAAATTCGTTCATTTCTTTTATATATTTTAATATTTTTGCTGGTCTGTCAGCATTTTTCTTGATAATGCCCCCCCCCCCCCGTTTTAAAATCTTATTTCCGCCCAAGCAGCGATGAATTTTACGAACCAACCGTATAAAAAACAAATAACAAAAAAAAGCAGCCGCGGGTTTTATCTTTAAGTATAAATGAAAAGCAACTGTGCGCAACAAAGGTCCTACGTGTATTCACTGAGCTGGGATATGATACTGAGACGTGAAGCGTATACACAACGACAACAAAAACAATAATAATAACAACACTAATAATAATGATAGTATAATAATAATAACAATAATAATGATAATAAAAAGAAGAATAAAAAGAAGGAGAAAAAAAGGAAGAAGGAAATATTGATGAAATTAATAGTTATCATAAAATCTTCAACAACAGTTTTAATGAAGATATCAATAATACCGTACTAAATAATGGTTCCTTCGTAACCCCCGTGCCTCTCGCATAGCTTTTCAACTGAGCCCTGATAATAATAAAAACATCTTGTTTCTTAAGAATCAACCATGTGAACCTTATACCAAGCATTATACCTATTCTGTTTTCAAGGCATATACACCTGGCTGTATGATGGTGATGATTAACAGCATTTATATGGCACACTATTCCGTTTAAAATATCTTTATATCTAAATATTCATATAGATACAACACAAACGCAATGACTTTCGAAAAATCAACTTAAGATATTCAGGTCCTTGTCCATCAACAATTCTTTTGAAATATCCAAACATTATAATGACGTATTACGCACACGATAAGAAATAATGGTACCAATTTGCACTCTTAGGGGTGCAGACATTTGCTACAATAGCAGCACCGGACTTTGGGGTGCAAACTTGCCCCTAGAGGAAGCAGATATGCACCATTAGGTGTAGACGTCGAGTCCGCTTGCGTCTTTTTTTAAAACCATAGCAAGCCATCCTATTAACTAATCAAAGCGGCTTGGAAAGAGGTCACAACCAATAAGACTTCGATTATTTTTTGCTTTGCCTCACTATTTATAAAGGTAAAAATAGGACGGAGTAATTACTTGGATTCGAACCCACTACTCTAGGATTATCATATGCTGACCTTACCGATTGAGCCAACGATGGGGTTGATGAAATCACCTAGGATGGCTGGTCTAGTTTTAAAAAAAGAGACGCAATCCGCTTATTGAGGGAGATTGATAGTCTGTATAGGAAATGTACTGACTTCAATTTGTTTAAAATGATATTGAGCTCATTGCTTTATGTATAATTATATTATGAAAAAATGAAATCCATTTTTATCTTTAAACTCTTTATTTAGCTCAAACTTAATAAAGAAGGTTATTCATGTAATAGCTGAACCATTAGTTCATATCGTAAACTTATCTTTTTGTTCTGGTAAAGTCCCTAATAAAATGAAAATGGGTAAGATAATCCCTGTGTTTAAAAAAGGTGACAAACATTTATGTTCAAACTATAGGCCAATTACTTTATTACTTTATTTATATAATAGAACACTTTCTCATTTAAATAAACATGAATTATTAAATAATGCTCAATATGGTTTTAGACCAGGCCACTCCTGTGATCATGCCCTTATTGATTTACACAATGTTCTTCTAAATTCCTTCCAAAGTAATTTTCATTCTTTTGGCATTTTTCTTGATTTAACTAAAGCTTTCGATGTTATTGACCATAAAATTCTTTTGCATAAATTATCATATTTTGGTATTCGGGGCATAGCATGGGATTGGTTTTTTAGTTATTTGAATGATAGATATCAATTTACTCTTTATAAAAATTGCAATCCTCATATTCCAAGGTCCAATGTGGAGTACCTCAAGGGTCCATATTGGGCCCTCTCTTATTCATTCTGTATGTTAATGACTTATGTAATGCATCATCCTTTTTCCATTTTGTACTTTTTGCAGATGACACCAATATGATTTCCTCACATAGTAACTTTGATGAACTATTGTATGAAACTAATAGAGAGTTATGTAAGGTGGCAGCCTGGTTTGAAGCTAATAAGTTAATAATTAATTACAATACAACTAATGTAATGCATTTTTGTAAACCAAACCTTTCTCACAACATATCTGATGTTAAATTAGAAATGGGTAGGACAGTCTTGAATATAACTAAAACAGTGAAATTTCTTGGTGTAATTTTAGATGATAAACTAACTTTTGTTAATCATCGTTTACATATATGAAGCAAAATATCTAAAAATGTTGGAATACTGGGTAAATTAAGATCCATATTACCTGAAAAAAACTTTGTCATGCTGTACAACTCCTTGATACTTCCTTTCAGTCAATACTGTAACATAACATGGGCTAGTGTTGGAATAACAAAACTAGATCCAATTCTCAAACTTCAGAAAAAAGCACTCCGCATTTGTACTAATTCTCTCTATCTAGCGCCATCTATGACCTTTATTCTTTAAATTAAAAACAATGACAGTCTATGATATTAATCAATTTAAAATCGCTACACTTATGCATGCTGTTAAAAATAGATATGCTCCTAATAATATAATAAGTCTTTTTCAATACAACTATGAATTCCATCAGTATAATACTCGCTCATCAAATTATTTCCATTTTCCCATGGCAACTTCTAATCTTATTCTGGATTCTTTTAAACATACTGGGCCACGTATCTGGAATAATCTTGATATTACTCTTTTTTCATGTTCAACCATTTCCTCGTTTAAAGTTAAACTTAAAAAAATAATTATCAATACTTATGCTTAATGTGATACCAAACTCATGTTATGAGAGTTAATGTTTGTCAATAATTTTCTCTGAGATAGTGTGTGTGTGTGTGCGTGTGCGTGCGTGTGTGTATGTATTATGTTATTTTTTGTTGTAATAACTAAGTTCAGTATGGATTATTATTATTAGAAAACTATAGTGATTTCATTCCATTATGAAAACGAAATGAAGATCTGTATTTGTATGGAATTATTTACATTGAGTTTTATGTAATGATTTATTTTGAATGAAATCTCTAATAAAAAAAAACTATTGAAGAAAAAAAAAAGTGTGTAATGATTCCTTTTAAAAAAAATACATTTATAGTATTTTTGTTGTTGAATACAATGTGTTTTCATCTTACATTTACACACAATGTAATAATCTGGAGGCTTCCTATTTTCAAGTGTATACTTTTTGTTGTCCTCCTTTTCTTTTTCAAATGTAATTATTTACGAATGTACAATCTGATGTTTTATTTGATGTTCAAGAATAAAATGATTTTGAATTTGAATTTGAATTTGAATTTAAACATGTTGAATCTTGTTCTTGGAATATCGACACAAACTTGAGGGCATATTCAACTTTAAATTATTATTTATTTATCATTATAGTCTAGAATCTGGCCTATTTAATTTGATCTCCACCACACCAGCAATACGACCTGCCCCACTTACATGCTGTCAGCCGAAGATGGCGTGATCATTAAATTAGGACGCCCAGCGAAAAAATACTCAGGCTTGGGCTGGTGAGCATAATTATGAGTTCGTTGATAACTCCATCTTCGGCGGCTTGAATCAAGTGTGTAGAGAATATAAAGAACCGGCCAGATTCTGGACTATTATCATTAGGCCTTGATACGACTACGCCGGGTGCAAATTGCGCACCCTCCAACTTCTCGAACCCAATGGCCCGAATTCACAAAGGAGGTTTAGATTTAACCCACGGTTTAACGCGTCATATCACGTCATACCGGACAGCTTAGACCATGGGTTATCATTTTTGGTATTCACAAAGGAGGTTTAGATTTAGCCCATGGTTTAACGCGTCATATGACGTCATATTTTTAGCCGGCTCAGAGGGGTGGTTTAAAAAATTTAACCCAAGGTTTAACGCGTCATATGACGTCATACCAGCGAGCTTAAGCTTTCTACCGCAGACGATCGTGTAGATTTTGTTGGCAAGTTCATGGTGAAACGAAGTGAAGAGACCTTCATAAAGTTGCTGTTTTTTCAACTGTGATAGCCTACATCGTAAGTATTTTGAGTTATTCACAACATATTTGTACCATATTCTCAGTTATGCTACAATTGAAGCCCAATTGAACATGTTTTATGTGCGTAAATAGTGCACGAATAATAAACTAATCGTAAGTTGCACAACCTGTGTGAACATTGTCGCGGCACAGCTCGGACAGCTCGGAAAGCTCGGACCCATGCGTGTGTATTTGTGTTGTTTTGTTTATGTAATCCTGCGAGGGGAGGCAATTTGGCAATGACTGCGAAATTGCCATCTAACAATACGATATAACATTCATTAACATCACACAATTGTGTGATTCGGGAAGAAAAATGGAGGGAAAGTTATGTTGATCATGATATTCGAAAAATGGGCATAATATGAGTAGGTCTAGGACTAGGGTCTATCCGACGTAAATCTGGACGGCTGACGTGCGATACGCTGCAGCTGCTCCGATCTGGTGCCTTGGTGGCGGAAGCGGGCTTGGGCTATATAGCTACAGTTCCAGTGCTAGTGCTGGGCCTCTGAGCTCTACCGCGATGCATAGACCTAGGCCTATGCATTGAAAAACTTGTCGTTGATTCGAGCATTTGCTGTGCTAATGCTGCTTCTCATCTAACGGAGGAGAACGATTCAACGACGAATGCCAAAATTCAAATGAAAGCATCTAGCCAGCCCTAGTCTAGGTCTATCTAGCATAAAATACTAGTCTAGATCTAGTCTATCAAAAATTAAGCTCAGTAAATATTAGTAGGGTCTACAATATTATAGTCAATACTCAACTATTAGTAGACTAGAGGTCTAGACTACTATAGTATAGGTCTAGTAGACTCTAGTCTAGGCCTAGATCTAGGCCTAATTGTAATATTAGTCTAGGTCTAGATCTACTAGGCCTACTAGATCTATAGTACTAGTAGTAGACTACTACTACTAGATCTAGTACTATAGATGTACACACTACATGTACATGTTGTAGCAAGTTTCAAATCTGCGCAAGCGAAAAGCCAATAAATGTGTGTTCTTCCTAATCTTAGTCATATTCATCCTTTCGCATAGGATATCTAATGTTAATTTACATGTAGCTAATTTCACATTTTTAATATCAAGCATGAGTAGATTTTTAACAAAACATGACAGGAATTTGCCCTATGGAGCTTCAGTGACATCATCTGTCCTTATTTCCACATAGTATGAATCAACTAATAGCACTCCTTTTTTAACGCAATTGAAGTATCGTTACTATTTTTTTTAAGTTTGCAAAAGCTATCAAATGAAGGCAGCTTTTCCAAATCAGATTGTCTTCATTTACTTACAAAAAATGCAAAACATGCAATATCATTCGATTCAACTCAATAAACAATGAATAATGTTTTGTAATTTCATGTTTTAATTTAATTCACTTCTTTCTATTTTGTGTAAAAGATTCACCATCTCCGCCAGCTTAACCGGAACAGAGAGTTGCTAGGCAGACGTTAGGCCTTCGTGACCGCAAGAATCCTTTTAAGTTGTTTATGAGTCATTCCGGACCAGGTGCCGGTTTTCCAAAGAGACAGCGATCTAGTAATATACCTCATCAACTTGGTGGATGAAGAGCTGAGGAGGACAACAGAAAGGAACTACCCAATACCTGTAATGATACAGGTAGTAACAGCACTCCGGTTCTATGCTGTTGGTGAGTAATTTACCCTATTTAGTACAGGAATGTTATGTTCGAATTCAATTCAAATTTTAATGCTCCCCCCTCCCGGAGATTTTACATCAAAGCAGGAGTAGGGAGGAAGGGCGTGGTGGCGGGACGACGGGAGAATGAGGTGCAAGGATAGCCAGACATAAACCAAATTATTTTTTTTTAAAGAGAGTGTATGCCAGTTTTATAATCATATATGTAAGCATGTTAAATATTTGTGAAACAACTTTTTTACATGTATCTAAAACAACCATTTTTAATTTTGGTTATATTGGAATATTCATTGATGTTGATTTATTTTTTACAGGGTTTTTCCAAAAGATGCAGGGTGATGAGGCACAGCTTTCACAGTCCTCTGTATGCAGACTCTGCATTGCAGAGTCATCAAAGACGTGTCAGAAGCTTTTGCAAGAAGAAGGGAGATAATTCATGAAGTTCCCAACATCAAGAGAAGAAGTAGAAGCAACGTAGCAGCATCTTGCCGTATTCTCACATCTATCTTTTTAATCGCCGTCATATGTTGCGTTGTGCTGACTTTTTGTTAATCGTCATTGTCATCTTCATCGTCATCGACATCATCACTGAAATCGTCCTGTGGCTGCTTCATCACCATCGTCACAGACAACATCTTCGTCATCATTATCATCACTGACATCATCATCGGCTTCAACATCGTCTTCGTCATTCACATTGCTATCATCGTCGCCATCGTCAGAATCTTCATTCTTGACTTCATCATAGATGCTGATTTGGTTTGAACGCTTTGCTGAATTATTTGATGATCCTTTTTGTGTTTGCTTTATTATGATTGATAATTTTTGTATCCCCTGTACGCGTTAATCCTGTTTTTATTGCTCTTCGTAATATACAGGAGATTAATTGCTCGCGTTTTATCCAGTGATCACCGTTATTTGTGTGTTGATTATTGACGTACATGTATATTGTCACTTATTGTGTGTATTTTATGTGTGCCCAAATGACTGTATGAACCTTGATTACTTGTTTTGATTATCCATATTAAATCATCAATATTTAAATATACATTTCTATTGTTTGATGGTGTGGTTTTTCTCAGGAGATCATTAAGTTAGGAGGTAAACCCCCCTTGGGGAGTTCTACAAGTGAATGCCCTACTAACTTTTTTTTATCTTATTAAATTATTAATATACCATTTGCTGTTATCTGTCACTTGTCACCCAGTACCCACCATAAATTGAAATGGATTCAGTATTTTCGCCAAATCCAAACACCCATGCAGTACAACATTAAGAGAGAGAGATAGAGAGAGAGCAAAAGATAAAGAGAGAGAGAGATGAAGGAAGAAGGAGAAAGGGTATGTGAGAGAGAGAGAGAGATGGAGAAAAAAGAGAAAGAAAAGGGGTATGAGATGGGAGAAAAAAAAATGGAGTTCTAACAAAATAAAAAGATAATTTGAGAGAGAAGGTGGGGTTAGAGAGCTGGGGAAAAAAAGAGAGAGACGAAGAAAAAAAAGAGGGAAGGTGAAAGAGTAAGAAATAGACGAAATTAAAAAAAGTTTTACTGTTTCCTTTTTGTTAAAATCACTTTTCCCTTGAGAAATTCAATACAGCAAACATTTAAAGAAAAATTAATGCACCCCCCAGAATTAAGGCTATGTAATTCTTTATCACATTTCAAGACTGCCTTCTTTTTTCTTTTTTTTTGTAGTACTTTCTAACCCCACCCCCGGGAATATTGGTCGGCATTTTTTTTTTCAAATTTCGGGGGGCAAAATGAAGAAGAAGAAAAAAGTTTAGTGCTCACCCCCCATGAGCGAAAATATTGGTCGGCACGATTTTCAAAATTCACTCCTTGTTATACAAATAAATGGTATAAGGGTCTTTTACAGAATGTTTTTGTGGACTCTTCCACGAAAAGTCTGCTGTCAATGTTGAGTATGTTGTGAGCAACGATGCGCTCTGGCGCTGCATGCCTAGCTGAGACGTCGAACGATTATAGGCCATAAGTTCTCAACGATAGTGAGGAATTATTGTGGTAATTTATGACAAAATGCAGAAATAATTTGAGGACATCTGTTGGAGAACACGTTTCAGTATGTGGGTAGTGGTTTAAAGTTGCATCTCAACTTGAAATCGGTCGGTTTTCAGTCTATACGTGTAGGCGAACAGTAATAACACAAATATACAGGTATGGGACTAAACAACTGAATCTGGACTTAGCAGACGACGGTGAACTAGGTGGAGTAACTGAGTGTACTGAGCATGCTCAGTTCAATGCTTCAATTCTGAGCATGCGCAGTTCAATTTGTTGTTCTTTTAGTCCATGGTCTAAATCTAACCCACGGTTTAACCCACGGTTTAAACCGTGGGTTAGATTTAGACCATGGGTTATTTAAACCTCGCTTTGTGAATACCGAGCGAGGTTTAAACCATGGACCTACTACTCGTAGTAGGTCCATGTTTAAACCGTGGGTTAGATCATGGACCTACTACGAATGGACTTTCGACGGCGAGAGTAGTAAAACTAATGATAGCTACCACCTGTTCTTATGTCTTACTTTCCTCTATGTTTTAAGTCTGACCGCAACGCCGCGGGCATGTTTTGATAAGCTCCGATAAGGGGCCTTTGGTCCTATGAGTTCCACCGGGATTTTGCCGCCCTCTATCAGCTGAGTCGCTTCGCATTGATCAATGCTTCCCACGATTTGCACTTCTTATTTCATGAATGAATCGTGACAGGAGAGCCTTTTGCCCATGCGCAGTTAAATACTACGTCAGTGCAGTGGTGCCCCGGATGTAAATATGAAGTTTACGTCCTCTTCATGATCGCCAATCTGTAAAAAAAAAGCTATTGAAATCGGCGATTTCTTCGATTTTTTACGAATTTTTGTTTGTGTGCAGCATACTCATCATATAAGCAAGGAAATCACCACAAGAGCTTCCAAATTACAGTTTTAAAAGTGTTTTTTTCTCCTGTTTCCGTTGATTTTTCTGTGAAACCAACGACATTGTGATGATCACAAATCATTCGTTTGTCGAATACAATCGTTCGTTAGTTGTTGCGATTGCGTACGTTTTTTTTATAGTCATTGAAAGAATTAGGTTTGTTTTCATGAGTGCTCGGAAATTCTGTGGTAATGTGTGATTTCTTCGCATAAAAAATGCACCCGCCGATGTCTATCAATGGGACTACATCTGCTAGTTTGATGTAGTCCCATTGATAGACATCGGCGGGTGCATTTTTTTATTTTTTATTTATAGTTATAGAGAGTGAGACTGCTTTTTTCTTCCCTTAGATTTTATCTTATTTTATCTTGATGTACTATATGTGTACGGGGTTATTTGAGAATCTAGGAATTGGGATATATGACCGCGTCCGTAAATTTGGGAATTGACAAACATTGCAAAATATTCAACATAAAATTAGGGGCTTGCCTTCCGTAATTTCCGTCGTCTGTGTCGGAAACAACAACAACAACAACAACGTCGTCTGTGTCGATATTGACTGCCCATGCCAATCATACAATTATTTCATGTTTATGTCATCTAATGATAATCCTGCTCTTCTAATTACTTTACAAACAACACATGACTCATGAGTACGAAAAATAAATTTCATGGAATAATACACACAGCGAAATAAATAATAATTGTTAGTAAATACAGCGCTGAAAACAATGACAATATGGAAATATCAGTCGCTAGAAAAAAACATGTTCGCTATGTCCGCATTGCGGAGATCGCTCATACAATTTAAGACTAGGTTCTTAACGATTTGAAGGAGCAGCGAACAACCCAAGATCGCGCGCCTGCTGTCGCGATTATGCAAGTTTGCGCAAGTGATCGCATCCAGCTGTCAGCTTGTGGTGGGACCACACGCTGGGTTTTTGCATCGGCGCGAAATTTAAACCCAGCGGTGGAACTTATAGGATCAAAGGGACAGCTTCGTCGAAAGTCCATTCGTAGTAGGTCCATGGTTAGATTTAGCCCAGGCTAAATAACCCACGGTTTATTAAACCGTGGGTTAAATGTAAACCTCCTTTGTGAATTCGGGCCATAAAGGGTGCACATTTACGCCGCCTGTCATCAGATACTGCACCCTAAAAGGAGCAGATCAGCACTCTCTGCAAAATACGCGTATAGGTAGGGGCAAATCTGCACCCCAATTGCATCCTTATTTCTCAGTGTGTATAATCTAAACAGGATTTATATTGGGTATACAATTGGGTATTTGAAATTGCGCTTGAGTTGATTTTCGAAAGTCTTTAAGATCGTGTCATGAAATGAGAAAATACCAACCCAGCGGATTCTTCTATTGCGAGCTTTTCCACCAATGCAGCTGGTAATCAAGATTGGTAGCTGAACAAAAGGAAAACATGATTATTGTGAGTTAGGATGATGCAGTGGGAGGGAAAATGATGAAATGACTTGCACCGTAGTGACATTGACATAATAAATAATCTACCACTTGAAAATCACGAACAGTATTTTGAATCATGCAACCTTAGAAATTGTAATCATTTTTAACGTATTGCTTATAAATAGTGTCATTCCCTCACTTATGAAGAAATACAAAAATGGAGATACACGTGACTGCGGAAACTAAAGACAAATATCCTTATTATCGACATTTTCCAAAATCTTAGAAAAAATTATTTATACGCGCACCATTAAGTTCTTAACTTACATGATTAACAGAATGTGACTTACTTTCTGACTCTCAAGTCGGTTTACGCAAAAAACATAGAACTACCCGCGCAATGCTCATATTTATAAATAAAGTCGCTCAAGCAATTGATGATTATTCACACACCATTGGAATATTCCTGGAATTCTCCAAGGCCTTCGACATTACAGATCGCGAAATGTTATTATATAAACTATCGCACTATGGTGTGTGAGGAAAGGCCTTTGAGTGGTTCAGGAATTA
Organism: Mesocentrotus franciscanus; assembly: GCA_037976565.1. NCBI lineage: Eukaryota > Metazoa > Echinodermata > Echinoidea > Camarodonta > Strongylocentrotidae > Mesocentrotus > Mesocentrotus franciscanus. The sequence goes on along the minus strand of CP137682.1, from coordinate 620,629 downwards.
CTTGCAAGACAGGACCCAATTTGTCTCAGTCAATAATTGCGAATTAACCATCCGACATATTACATGTGGTGTTCCACAAGGGTCGTTACTCGGCCCGCTGCTCTATATTTTATACATAAATGATCTCAAAAGTGCATCTAACATCTTATCATTAATCTTATTTGCAGATGACACTAACATATTTGTTATCTCATCGTGACTAACAACTTTTACTAAATACTGTTAACTATGAACTTACTTCAGTTTATGAATGGATCCAGGCAAAGAAACTCTCCTTGAATATTAACAAAACCAATTACATGTTGTATAGCAATATTATTGACTCACTTCGGGGTGGAGTATTCATAAATGGAGCAGCCCTTGACTGTGTTCAATCTACAAAATTTCTTGGAATATACATTGACAACAAATTATCGTGGAAAACACACATCGATATGCTCTGCCGACTTGTGTCACGAAATATTGGTGTCAGTTATAAACGAATTTAGACTTCAATTCCCTTACAAAATACTATTATCATTTTACTCAACCCTAATACTGCCGTACTTACATTATGGAATTCTTGCTTGGGGTAATTCAAACACCGCATAATAGAATACTTCTATTACAGACACGTGTACTCAGAGTGATAAATAATGCCAACTATTGCTCACATACTGACCCTTTATTTTTGAAAGACAAAATGTTAAAGTTAAATATGTATACCTTTCAAATCTCGGCATATTCATGTTTCAGTTATCCCACCAAGAACTCCCATCAGCCAAAATTGAACTCTTTACAAAAAATGACGCTATAAACACATACTAAACACGACATGCAACACGTGCAAAAAAAATCATCTTCCTCTAACCAGGACAGTTTTCGCCCAAAAGACAATTTCATACACAGGACCACACTACTGGAGCAACATTGATCCGAATCTCAAAAAACTAACAAAAATGTGGCAGCTTCAAAAAACATATTAAATTGTTATTATTGAATTCGTGCGTGTAATGCACTATACTATTTTTTCCCCCGACGGTGACTCCCGACCTTGAACATTCTACTATAGTATTCTAAAACTTCCTTTTCTCTCTTCTTTTCTTTCAAATTTTGATATGTTCTAGCTGAGACAATTCTCTACAAATGCAGTTACACGATTTTTCATTTTGACAAAGGCATCATGGCGTATTTTTGCGATTAAAGGAGGCATGTCAATTTTGAACATTTTGCGTGTATTCTCTATGGGACATGACTTTTTTTCAAAACTGGATTCTACATTCCCGTCTTTCGCGAGCAATATCTCCGTCGTTTTAGTTTCGTTTTCGCTGAGCTTCGAGTATGTTGTAGCTGAGACAATAAGCTATCATAATTGTGCCCTTTATTTTTCGATCAGATGCCGGGATCATGCTCATATTTCACTTGCAAAGTGGGATTTGAGAATTCCATTTTCCGTTCACGTGTAATGTCTATGGGGATTATTTTGGTATAGTGGTCATAGCACTTGCCTCCCATTCCGGCGACCCAAGTTCGATTCCTGGTGGGTCATTTTATTTTTTTTTTTTTTTGCCGTCGTTTTAAATTTGATTTTATGATCTTCTTCGACTATTATAACATATCATATACAATCACAAACAATGTAATAAAATGCCTAATTTTGCGTGTTATATCTATGGGAGAAGAATGTCAATCGTTTGAGTACAACCCTATGGGAAATCTGAGTCCTTGTCGTGTATTAATTTTTTAATCTAGAAAATGCATATTTCATTTTGATATTTAGATTTGAGGGTCAAAGGTCAAATATACTGTACATGGTTTCTCTAAAACCATGCATTGTACTGACTTGAAATTTGGCACACTACACACTAATAGACCTGAATAAGAAGATTATTTCAAAAAATAAGGTCAAATCATGCCAATTTATCTTAACTACTTAGTATGTCACTAAACATGTGTGGCATGCACTTGGAACAGCCCACCTATACTTGTTATTAACAAGTATTACATGTCTAGTTTATTTCTGATGTTCATGGACAAAAATGGAAAAACAATACAAAAGACAGATATTATCGTTTGATTATTGGGCTATACAATGACATTGTTGTGACCACTGCTAAAGATTTGGAAAAGATTTGGAAAAGATGATGCACAATAATCCTGTCCGGAGCTATAGTATTTGCATGACCAGATTAAGATCGATTGTATCATATACGTGCCTTCACGGTTGTTTCATCGCAAAGCATGCCGGGACAGATTTGTAGTACGGAAGTAGATTTTTCACCTTCGCATCGATCAGCTGTTCCATTGCCAATAACGGGTTTGTTATCCTGTCGAATCAACATGACATCATAATCTTGTACAGGATCCGTTATTCTGCAGTGATTTTCTTTCATTCCAGTATCATTTGTAAGGTAAGAAACCAAATGTGATTATGTATTTTTATGACGATCCTTCAACCTAAAACACGAATGTTTAGCAGCTAAAAAAAGGCAAACCACCGACGCAAACTGCACACACACACACATTTGAACATATGGGACGACATAACCATACAAAGGGACCCACTCTCATTAGCCCACTTTACTTCGTATTATCAGCTTTATTTTTTGAAGGATCGTCATAAAAATACATAATCACAAACTTTGGTTTCTAACCGTACAAATGATACTGGAATGAAGAAAAAAATCACTGCGCAGAATAAGATTCGACAGGATAAAAATCCCGTTGTTTGCAATGGAACAGCTGATCGCGGCGAAGGTGAAATCTACTTCCGTACTACAAATCTGTCCCGGCATGCTTTGCGATGAAACAACCGTGAAAGCACGTATTGTGAAGTCAACCGAGTTCAGGCTCCCCGTCACTTCCAATGGCACCCAATCAACCGCTCCGGAACAACAATGCCACACACCCATTCTACAGCACAATAGTTACAGCTACGTCAGACAAGCCCCACCATTGCACTATTGAAAAGCTGCATGGCACCACGTACGCCCCGAAACATGCGACCAAGCCATGACAAAGAGCCTAAAAACTCGCCAAGCAAGTGTTCAAGAAAGTAATGTAATCATTCGTGTATGCATCAACCATGAAGCTACTACCACAACAGTGCATTATGTAATATACAGGTGGATTTTTTTTCTTCAAAAGGGAAACAAAAGTTAATTAATGGAGCTCTCCATCACCGCACCTTGAGAGTAGTTACGGTCAAATGCACAGTACAGAGTGTGAGGCGACATTTATTTGTTTAAAACAAAAAACAACAAGTGGTTATTTGAGGTCAAACGCTAACTCCGAACTGGTCCATTGATTCACTCACTTTACATCCCGTGTTATCCATTTAATACGTAACAAAATACTGATGATCACCTTCTTTCCTAAATCACTCGTGGTTCCGCTAAGCTAAATTTGTTTCATGACAAGAATCTGCGTCTAAAAATATCTAGAAAAATGTCCTTTTATATAAACAAAGTCCTGAATTGAAACCATTTTCTTGTGAATTAATTATTTCTACAATTTGAATCTGCAATATATTTTGCATTTTTAAATAATTTATATTCAGGAAACTTTTTTCATTATTTTGCAAGTATACACTATCTGTTGCACCACAATCACCACAATCACAATCGTAAAATTTGCCTCCGAGTCCTCATGCCAACATTTTATAAAACAATCCATTCCCCGACAAACTATCGAAAGTCTTCCGCATGTCGACTAAGCACAAATAGATCTTTAACAGGGATTTATATGAACAATAAACACTAAGACTCAGTATGCTGTTAACAGATTTAATACTCAACATCAAATCAAACTCGTGATTTGTTTTCATAATCTTTATCATAATCTGTTATAAGAGCTGCATTTACATAATAAAATAATCTTTAAAGAGCAATTTCGGGCAATCTATTTCCTTATATTATCTCCCGTTATTTTCCCTTTCACTTCATCTCTTCCCTCGCTCTCACCTCTTCTCTTTTCTCGCACGTGTCCCCCCAAAAATGAAAAAAAAATGAAGCCATCCTCAAGCATATCGCGGCGCGTGTCGGGGGATTTTAATTTACGGGTAAAGGGAATTTCAACATCCAACAGCACTGCTTAAAGGCATTAGAAGTAAATGTTGGGATGATGTAATTTGTAATTGTCATGTTTACACATTTCAATAGGTGGCGCACAAGGCTATTAAATACGTTGGTTTTCTAAGGTATTAACAATCGTATTTAGTTTAATAAATATTTGAATCTAAAGGGCAAAGCTATAATACTTTCAGAATTATCAAAAGACGTTTGTTATTTTTTTCTTCATTATAAAAGATCAGCATTTGGCTGATTAGTGAGATTATGCCCTTAGGTGCATGTTTATTATTACTATAATACATGTTTCTCAATGTCAATAATTCAGTTACTCACCAATAAGAAGAATGCCATCCCGCCAACTCCATCATATACAAAAGCAAAGCATATTGCGAGCACACTAGAGACCATCATGATGATGCTAGCCACACAACCTCGCCGTGCCCCATACTTAGGGGCAGTGCCATGCTGGTCGTTTTGCGACTGACCATTATCCATCTTGTAAAACACACACACACAAATAAAATAATCCAATTTTCAGCAGATTATTGCCGTTGTCGTCACCACCTGTTGTCTTTACGATTGTTGACAAGATACGCCCAGCAAAGGCCTACGTTGTCATTGCGGCATGTATAGCATTGATCTGAACGAGGATATTCCCATAGTAATGGCGTCAGGAGAAAACAATCTATACATGTATAGGAACAAAATGGGGTTGGGCGCGGCCGAGTGGGGATTCCCCGGCTGTATAGTAGTCTGGACGCACAGACTATATTGTAACATCACACGTGTCTATATAACGTCTCGATTCATTCATAACTCTCTTATTATTGTCCGAATTATTTCAAACTTTCGCCATTCTGTTCATCTTATTTAGGTGCTTTCATACAAATGAACTTTTATTACAAGGTATGGATTGCCCTTTAAACTCAAGCCTATACTTTGCCAGTTTCTGAGTGAATTCATTAGTAGGCCTTACACAAATAATAATGATAACAGAAATAGTAATGATTATGAAAATTATAATGGAAAAATAACAATAATAACAACATCAACAATAATTACAATAAAAATGATAACAGCAATACCATCAATAATAATATAAAGAGGAGGAAGAAGAAGAACACGTAGAACAAAGAGGAGGAGAAGCAGAAGAAGACGACGAAGAAGAAGAAGAACAGCAGGAAGAAGAATAACAATGAGAAGAAGAACCAAAAGAAGAACAGCGACAACAACAAGAGAAAGAAGAAGAAGAGCAAAAATAACAAATATGAGCAGCTCACCAGCTACAGTAACCATTGTGACATAATTATATGGAGTGCAGTCTGCATAGGCTAGTAGATCAGACTCTCTGTTCGCATTATGATTGTCAAGGTTTCTTCCTGCAAACTAGCCTCATAGCTAGATCTCACGAATAAATGGGTCATTTTCATAATGTAACCCATTTTAATGCACGAATTTTGCTAAATGCCTCGATACAAATTACTTCATTCACCTGTTACGAAATATATTTGGATTTCAATTGTCAGAGTGTGAATTGCGACGAGCCATAATGTTTGTCCTACCTAGCCGCATTTATTGTATGCAATTAATTCGCATTCTGACTATTAAAATGAAATTATTTGACACAGATATAGTAGCATAACAAGAATTAATTCCCCTTTTTTGCCTCAAAAGAGAGCGATCCGCATGAGTACTAACTCGAAATATTTTTCAAATACTGAATCTTTATTTCATCGTTTGAAAACATGAAAGATACAAAATATTCATATTTTTCTGACAAGCATTTTTATTTTTAAATATTCTCACAATAATCTCCCATCCCTATTTCACAAAATTTTAAGGTTAAACTCAAAGGTTCATACATATCCCACCCGTCGTTCAAAAGATTATCACCTAGAAAATCCTAAAATAGTTTTAGCCAAAAGGTCAGTAAGACATCATGGACCAGATGTTTGGAACTCCTTGCCAAATTCAATAAAGCATTGTTCATCTCTTTTTTATTTTAAAGCATCTCTTTAAAAAAAAAAACTTAAATAGAATATCAACATTATTGATTTCATCATGCAATAGGCAATTATCGATATCTCAAATTTTGGTCACGTTGCAAGTCATTTTTGCTATTCATATTCTTTGTTCCCTTATTTGAAAAGACCACATCTGTTTCTCCTCCACGATACGCAGAGAGCTACTTCATGTAGGTATACATCCACCATTCGCTACACACACACACCCACATACCCGCACACACACACACACACACACACATACAATACACTCTCAAACTCATACACAAAGATGGTATGAACACATTTTTATTTAAATTTCACCTTAAGATTTTTCTTTTGAGGCCGCCATCCTAGTCAAGCGTCGCTTATGTTGGTGGTCTCGTGCATTTTTACACAGGCAGTAAGGATAATACTTTAAATTCATAATACTATCAATATAGAAATATTAAGTTCGTTATTATATGAATATATGTAAATCACATTTGACAAGAAGTTATAATTGTTTGTATATTTGTATTATACCTTACGTTTACATGTTCTTTGTTATTGAGTTATTGTATTTTGAAAAATGCGGAAATACAATAAAATAAACTCGAATACAAAAAAAAAATTGTAACATGGCACTTAACAAAGATTTATGCATTAATATTTTTATATTACGAAAAGGGTATATTATCCCGTGTAAAACCGGCTTTCATCATCCTCTCCGCAGGGGGCTGTCTTTTTTTGTTACCAAGTGATGCCGAAATATACCAGTTCATCCTACCAACGTTCACAACATAAATAACATTACACCCATAGTAACTATAACATCTCAAACTGTCACTCTGACAAAAAAGCAAAATATACACTATTTTGGGAATAGCCTGCCAAGCTACTAGCACCGTGACGAAGAGCTAGCCTTTCTTTCACAGTATTTTCACAAAACTTGTATTGTGATGCTTCCTAAGCATTGAAACAGGGATCCTGACGAGTTCATTTATGGCTATCTCGACATGAATTGTAATTCACAGTGAAGAAAATAAAGTGTATTCATATTCCATTTCTCGTTGTGCATTACGAATGACAGTCACTTCATGGAACAACATATAATACATATATTATAAGTATCTTCTCTTTGGGTGTTCAGGGTGAGCGAGTATTAACAAAGAAGGTTTTCGGCAACACCACGTGGTAGCCTGATTGAAAAGGCCGTTGTATTCTTTTGTCAAAGGGACGTGCCTATTCAATTCAATTCAATTCAATGTATTTATTCATCCAATGTACGTTCAACAAGAATATTTGTGTCGCTCACACATATTAAAGTCTCAGACATAGTTTACACTGAACAGCAATATGATACAAAACATGGGTATATTCTGGTGATGACAAAGTAATAATTATAACGAATATTGATTTTCGTATGGCTTGTTTCGGTTCCCTAAGTTATATAATTTAGATGTCTCCATGCATATTTATATACATATAGACAATTCAGCTCTTGAACTAAATTGAAGTATATCGGCATAAATATGATAAAGGAGAAACGAGAAAAATAAAAAATACTTAATTACATGAGCAAATGATGACCATGTTAACGGGCCGTTAAGAGGAATAATAAATTATTAACTACACGGGACTGCTTTTCTTGTCATTTTTCGGTATTTATACACCAATGATGAGGAAAAATGAAAAGAGATAAAGTAAAGGGATGAAGAGAGTGATCGAGATTGGGAAGGTTGTGAGCAGATAAACAGAAGTTAAAAAGCACATTATTATTGCAGCTATAGTAATGTAAGCCTTTACCTGTATGTAAGCAAATATTTCAATGAAATTGGCCTAGATTATAAAGGGTAATCTTACATGTACGAGGTCATCGAGAGGCCTCTTGATGAGTCAGCAATATTGGGGCTTTGTATTGCTCAAGCCAAACATTCTCATAATACTACTATAGCCGTATATTCTCGATGCATGTAACTTTGTAGCGTCATCCGTTAGGGGGGAAATGAAAGAAAAAGGGGGGGGGGGAGAAAGGGGCTCCAAGCATTTTGTCTCTAAACATGAAAGAAATTCTATGTGGGTTTGTAACGCGCTTACGGAAATGGTAAACTTGATGTTTAAAATTAAGGTAGTAGGCACCTGTTTCACCCTGCGTGTGGAAGTGCGTGTGAGCCTTTCTGAGAGAGAGAGAGAGAGAGAGAAGGCGGAGAAAGGGGGAGGGAGAAATAGGGGAGAGGTTAGGAGGAAGAGATGGGGCGGGAGAGAGAGAGGGAGAGAGATTTGCATAAAGATAATCATCACAGACTGATATTAAAATATATTTTAAATTTACTTTAGATTTTCTTGTTGTTATATCTAAGCCAAAATACAGATTTGAAAACGCCTAAAATATTGTTTACATTCCACCCCCTCCCTTTCTTCATTTCTCTCCTTGAGCTCCTTCCCTCCCTCTCCCTATCTTCCTCTCTTTCTCTATCCCCCTTTCTCTGTCACCCTACTTTCTCACTATCTCTTCATCCACTTTTCTATTTATGTTTATATCCTGTCCACCCCCCCCCCCCTCTCTCTCTCTCTCTTTTTCTCTTGTATTTTGACTGATATCAAAGCCTATACATATTCAGCATCTGTCTGAACATTTAGTTTTAATGATGCTGGCAAAGACAGGATAGCTAATTTGTCACCTATAACATGGAGCCGAGACCGTAAGATTTTCATACATCTGTACATAGTATATACCTTCAAAATCTGGCATAACGATTCCAAGACCCGGGCGAGATATTATTTTGTTTCAAACTCGATTTTCATACATTAAATTTCTGTACATAAGAGAAATGTTCATGGAATGTGAAACTTTCATATTTCGTGAAACTTTCATATTTCAATGTTAATACATACATATATTTCTTACTTTGTATTTTACTACACATGCATGCACATTTTTAGAATTTACAATATGCATTACACAAGTTAGTAGTAGCATGACCAGCTGATCATCATGATGATGGTCATAGGGATCATACGATTGTAAAATTCAGGACTGTTTATAATTATTTTACTTCTGAAAAAGAAATGAAATATAGTTGCTAATTAGAAGTAAATGGGGAGAGGCAAAAAAGAACTAAGACAAATTAAAAGTTTGAACAAACGGGAGTGATTTACGCGTTAGATACTTATAGATGCACAAAAGGGAAAGTGTTTAAAAGGAGCTATACAATAAAGATGTTTGGAGAAACTTAAAAATGTAGACAATGAGATTTAAAAAAACACTGTGAGAAACTATTTTCTCAAATATACAGAATTGGAAATATGAATGACATCAATTACCCTGCTTCTCACCATTATCATTTGCAATATAATTTTCTACAAAATTTAATCATTTCATACATACCTGACGATATATATAGAAAAAATGTGTATGGGTATTATATATATATATATATAAATATATAAATTTGTATATATTTATATATCCATACACATTTCTTTTGAATCTTGTTTATCAACACTATCATCTACAATATTCGTTATATTTATTTCAAAAACATTTCAAAAACGTAAATCATTCCGTTTAATTGCAGATTTATTATAGAATTCCCCGTCAATTTTAACACTTTTTTCATTCAAAGTCATCTTTGCACTCTTCAAATTCGTCCTTGGAATCCGGGATCGTGCAAATATCAAAGTTAATTTAGTCATTTGGCATTCAAGTTAGTCAGTGGTCAGACAGTCTCAACACTTGTCCATTCATGGTCGTCAGATTGCATTCGAATTCGTCTCACCTGGTGGTCCACTGCAAAATGTAATAATCAAATTTCAAAAAGAGATTCATTAAAATTCGTCGCATGGACAAGACCTTATAACGAGTGACGAAATCGATTGCAAAATGACGAAATTGTTTCAGGTAATTGTACGTTGGCACTGAAGAACGCGAGCTTGATTTGACTTTGACGAAACTGGATGCAAATGATGAAATCGATTGGACAAAGTTCGAAATTAAATGGCCAAAGACGAAATTGACTATGAGATGTGCAAGATTACGAAGTTTTTGGACGGAATTAAATGAAAAATGTATGAAATTCTACATCTCATTTAATTATCCGTGAAATATAAGTAATTAAGTGAACTAGACATAACACAAGAATTTGACGGTGACAGCTGAATCCCAAACAGCACAAAACGGCTGAAAATACAGGTTTTCCGTTGAATTGAACTGATCTTAATGGAACTTAATTATCTGGATTCATTGACACCTTTCATAAAAATATAAAAAGAAAACTAAAACGAATATAAATGTACATATACATACATTTAAAACCATCACATTATTGCCATTTAAAGTTGCATCGTTATAAAAATCAGAGTGTTTATTATCAGGCATGAAAGAAATCGCTCTTAAGATGTGGAGGGGACAAAATTATATTCTACTCCAGAATTCTATGACAAGCAACAAAATTTGGCGGGTCATCATCATTTTATTTGTATTTTTATATATATATATTTTTTTGGGGGTTATTTTATATTTAAAAAAAATAAAATCGGTTCTGAGTGATTTTATCGGCATAATACAAGACCAACGAATATTGTGGGTGATATCAATATCAAGAATAGACAAATCATCAGTTATCAATTATTCAATACGTTCCTCTGTCCCAATTGTGGGAGACGCCCCCTCCGCGAGATTTCTACCCATGTCATCAGGTATCCAGTACTGTTGTTGTAAGGCCAAATAAAACTGAACTCTTGGGTCCTCACCCTCTTTTCCTTCCTTTTGTTGACCCACCTTCATTTCTTGTCATTTGATACTACTGTTTTGAAATTAAATGAAGAAGAATCTGAGGATATCTACACAATGCTGTTAACAAAAATCATTAAAATATCGCACTTTCACCTTGTTTTGAGCCTCTATCATGCATTATGCAAATGACATGAAATTAACGATATCTGTGTTAAAATTTGGTCTAATTTACGTATGGTCTAATCTCAAATTAGTCTACTACCTATTTAATTGTTCATTTAGTATAATAACCAATAAGCCTAATTCCTAGTTTGTCTAATGCCCATTTCGTCTACCATCCATAAGGTCTAATAATCATTTGATGATAATTATTATTTATGATCAAATGACTATTAGACCATATGGATGGTAGACAAATTGTGCATTAGACAAACTGGGCAGTATACCGACTGGCAATTCGACCAAATGAGTGATAGTCTAAGACCAAATGGAAATTAAACCACATGACTATTAGCCTGAATGGTCATTAGACCAAATGATAAGTAGACGAAATGATTATTAAACCACGTGGGTAGTAGACCGGCTGGGTGTAGACCATATGCGAATAGACCAATTGGATAGTACGAACTGGTTGTAGACAAAACGGCTATAAACCAGAATGCCTCGCCTAAATGCTGATTGAGTTGGGAACTTGTTTGGGATGGAGATATGTGTATGGAGTCTTTCTTGTTCTGTTTCTCTCATCAATGATCTCTCCTGCTCTCTCCAAGTTTTTTCGGAACCTAAAAAAGTTTAAGAAGAAAGGTGATGGTTATAAGCTGACTATTACCAATTTTAATGACAGGAAATGGAACAAGAAAGTTTTTTGTAAGAGGTCATCGGATCGCTTTCCGCAGTTTCAAAAAAAAATCTGAAGATGTTGTATCATCTTGTATCATTTTGTATGCTTTTTGACAACAACGAAAAACAGAGATCCTATCAAATTTATTAATAGTGTAGGAGACAGTCCTTTTACAATGAACTGTGCCTTGTGGCTGTGTCAAATCATTGTTTAGATAGTGCATCCTTTAGAAAAGCGCAATGTGTAGTATGAACGTCTCACAAAGACGGTATATCTGAAACAGCTTTGAGGCGTTCATACGTTCATTGTATCAGTGTACCACCAATTTGTCTAATTTGTTGGTTTTTAAGCTACCTAATAACACGATCAAAGGCACATAACAGGGGACAGAGGGATTTTTGTCGAGAATTGCCTGTGAAATATCCGAGTAGGCCTTAATTCTTGATGCGCCATGGATTGAAACCCTGAACTGCTACAGGGTCTGGAGTGTATTATACACGAACACTGTGTTTGTGGCAGACGTCGACTGTAGTAGTAGTTCACTGTTTGTGAAATTGGTCGACCAAAGGCGGTAAAAGGTTCCTTTAGATATGAAGTGTTAACGCTCGTACAGATATGACGCAGCAAAACCGCGGCGGCTTTTTTTTTCCCCACGATGACGTAAAGTGCAATACGCTCCCCATTTCTGTATCTCATATAGCACAGGGCTAAGTGAATACGCGCAGTTCCTTTAATTTGTTGGGGCGAAGTTGCCATTCATTTACACGTTTAAAAAAAAAGTTTTTAAACAAAAACGTGGCTTTTTGCGGCGGCTAACCGCTTCATATATGAACAAGCCTTTAAACAAGTTCGGCGATTTTATTTCACGTGTATGGTGAATGGCGAATGCGCGCAACAAAGGTCCAATGCGTATTTACTGCGCTCTGTGTTATAATGGTACAGAATTGTAAAGTGTATTGCACTTTCGTCATTACTAAAAACCGCCTCATATCGGAATTAAACGAGTCTAACGAGTTAAAGCAAGATTGACAGTATCTTACTTGCTCAATGCCTCTAGTCCAACAGGATGATAGATGTACTGTAGTTCGAAGTCACCAAGAGGTTTGGTACCTCGCTCACTTAAAACCTTGGCGATGGTCATCCAATGAACGATGTCATGTTTGGTTGGGAGCTGAGAGAACACCTCTTGTTCACTCAAGGGTTCCTTTAGGGAGTTAAATAATTGGCGGCAGATTCGTCAATTCACACAGATTCATTAATATCATAAATTATGAAATCGTAAACTGAAAATGAGTTTTATTTCTTAGATCAAAACAAAATTACTTAAGGGCCTATCTCACTGAGCGGCGAATGTTTGCAAACGTAGCGAATTTGGATTCGCCAACTTTTCAGGGTTCGCCTTTGCGACATTTAGCGACTTTTAGCGATGTTTAGCGACAATTAGCAACAATTGAGCGAATGTTTGCGACAGCGTTTGCGACAAGAAAACTGTTTGCGACAATGAAAACTGTTTGCGAACTTCCTTGCAACATTTCACGAACCATTTGCAACCTTTTACGAACCATGGTGAAAACCCAAATTCGCTACGTTCGCAAGCATTCGCCGCTCAGTGAGTAGGGTATCTCACTGAGCGGCGAATGCTTGCGAACGTTGCGAATTTTGATTTTAGATCAAAAAGAACTTCAGCGACACCATCTTACAACCGTTTGCAAAGGCTTACGACTGTTTTGCAAAGGCCTACGACTGGTTTGCGACGAGAAAAACTGTTTGCGACAATGAAAACTGTTTGCGAACTTTCTTGCAACCGTTTACGAACCCTGGCGAAACCCCAAATTCGCTACGTTCGCAAGCATTCGCCGCTAAGTGAGGTAGGCCTTTTTTAAGGGCCTTTAAGGCCCTATCTCACTGAGCGGCGAATGCTTGCGAACGTAGCGAATTTGGGGTTTCGCCAGGGTTCGTAAACGGTGGTGAGAAAGTTCGCAAACAGTTTTCATTGTCGCAAAACAGTCGTAGGCCTTTGCAAAACAGTCGTAAGCCTTTGCAAACGGTTGTAAAACGGAGTCGCTGAAGTTCTTTTTGATCCGAAAAACCAAAATTCGCAACGTTCGCAAGCATTCGCCGCTCAGTGAGATAGGCCCTTAAGAGATCAATGCAAGTTGAACAATCGGCGGTGTTACAATATGACATATATCGGTGTATAGCGCCACCTATGTCCATTCCACAAGATACTGATTTGATTTGATTTGGTTTGATTTATTGATTTCTATATCATATTTTAAACATACATATTTTAAACATACATAATGTCCATCAGTGTGATATAATTTACGTTTCAAAGTACAATACATGATACTCATATTGTATAGAACATGGACAATACATAAGAGAACATTGCTCATTTTTACAATTAACATAATAAATGTGGGATATAGCGTAAGAATGAAGCTTGAAATGCTTGCAGCCCTCTATTAAACTTAACTTTTATTAATTAAATTAAACTAAACTAATCTAAACTAAACTAACAGCGTATAGTATACATGAAACATAATGAAGAGAGAGAATGACTTGCAATGGAGACGGTAGAAAGAAAGAGGAGAGACTGATACCAGACACCTGTGAATATAGAATTCTTTCTCTTTTGCCAGGCTAACTCAGTCGTGGTAGTTATTTGTTGTGAAGAATGTCACTATTTAGAGTTGTAATAAGATAGAAGGAGATTAAACAATACAGGCGGCAGATTCATTTTAGGACTATCTCAACCTAATTTAGTATTCCAATGCCGTTTACAAGAGAAATCTTCACTATCGGAACTATAGTATAAGAGTCGCTTGAATTAATTTAGTCAACGTTTTAAATGAATCTGACTGATTTATTGGAAAATTAGGGGCATACTTATTCAGAACATCCCCTCCCTCAAACATGGGGTTGTATAACCCCATCCCCCAGGGATTACGCTCGTGGTACATGCATAATAAACGCTTGTTCAGATATGGCGCAGTAAAAAACAATCACGCTGTTTTGCCGCGTCATATGTGAACGAGCCTTTAGGGTCAGACTTTGGTATCCAACTTACCTTTGATGTGGGAGGATCCCCATGAAGCCAGCCAGGATAACTTGGCGGGAAAGCGTATTGATCATACATTCCAAAGTTAACGGCCGCGTGGGTGACGCTGCAGATGAAGATGAAACCCGTCACGACTTCTGAAACATCTTCCGCTGTCCGAAAGTTCCCATCGTTGGGGACGCCCTATTTATTGATTTAATGGGTAATTTTGGTGTTGTAATCAAGTATAATGCGTATGTGTCTTTGTTTAGTACCTCGTCTATGAATTATTTCATCCACCTGTTACGAATAATTGTATTCGAGTAGTCAGAATGCAAATTGAATATGTCAATACTACTTGTTGGGTAGAGCAAGCCATAAGGTTTGTCCTACCTAGCAACAACTAATGTATGCAATTTGCGTTCTGACTATAGAGATATAATGATTTATAATAGGCAAATGTAATAACTTGTCGCTAGTTAAACGTGTACAAATTTGAAAATTAAAATGTTAGGGTAATCTATTTCTTTTCGATAGTAAGTTTTATTACAATAGTAAAGTAGAACAGATCTTTGATTTCTGGTAATAATGAATTAGATTTCATGAGAAACTGGCATGAGGAAAAGCAGCAGTATAGATGTCATAATTATTGTTACCTCTTGTACATTTTTACATGTTTATTTAACAGAATTTTCTTTATTCACCGAAGATTATGCGCTAAGTTTCAATATTTCTCCGGACTTTGGACGCAATATTCAATGGATTTTAAAGGTAATTATACCTCTGCACTGCACACATATCAAGGAATGATACCAGGGCCCCGTCTTATAAAGAGTGAATATTAATCGCAACTTATTTGCGATTGATATCAGTCGCAACATAAGAGATAGGAGACTGTAAACTCGCGATTGATTGGAGGACTCGAGATTGATTTGGATCAATCGCAACTCTTTATAATACGGGGCCCAGAATACAAGAATCTGGACTTTTTAACACTGTCTGGTCAAACAATAAAATAATACTTGTTCTTACCTTCATTTTAACGGTGATTTCTCCCGTCTTTGAGCTCGTACCAGATAAAAATCTTCCCCATTCTTGAAGCTCATGGTCTCCCTCGATCTTAGCCGGTGAATCTATAGTCATAGAAACAAAACCATTCAACCTCTGCTTTAAACTGGATGAAAATGAAATCGCCCACAAGAAAGATTCAATTTGCATTTAGATTTATCATTTACCTTAAATACCAAGTTAATAAGACACTTTAATTTGCCTATGGGTATGCATTTCCTTTTGCTTTTGGTGGGCCTCTACCGTTCTTTAGCACTTCGCATTTTAATACAATTTTTCCAAAAATTAACTTCACACAAAAGAATTTGTGTCAGACGGTTTCAGAGTATTTCAGCTGCACTAGAGTTTGAGTCTGGATTGTTTGATCAATAGGGATAGATGCGTGTTCATAAACTTGATATTATAATAGTCAGTGTGGTATATATTTGTTTGGAATGGACAACACATAGATCTTGGCAAATGATAATGATCAATATTGAATTGATTATGGGTTAACAAGGAAAGGTGGGCTACGGAAAACAGAGAGTGAAACCAGTATACAGTCAACAGCTGAGTTTTACTTCCGACTGGCAAAATAATCTAAAAGAATGCCTATAAAAGTTTGTTTTTGTTTCATGCTGTTTTGTTCGTTTTTAAATCTCACCATAGAAACAATCGATGATTGTCCTCGCATATTCTCGAATGGCCTTGTGGATGAGAAGGGCGTCGTCCCGGTAGTGATAATTAGGAAGCACATCCGGGTCATCCACACCCCTGTCCTGCAAGTCTTTTAAGAATGAACCTTGCTGGTCAAGGCGCCATTCTTTCCAGGTTCGGTTGATGATTTCAGATACTCCTACACTCCCTGTAACCATTAGTGTGTCCGATATGCTACCCTTACCCATGAGGAGGTCTAGACCTTTGCTGTAATAAGAAGAGGAAGGGAGAGAGGGAGATAGATATGCATGGGGCTTGGAAATAGGTTTCCTTTTATTGACTCACGTTGTTTATATTTATATATAATATATAGCAAAAATTTACGGATTTAAAAAAATGTTTGAGCTACATCTTACTTGTTGATTGCGATGATGTTAAGAAAGTGAGGAGCCAGAAGACGAAATATAGGATGGGATGGAGACAAACAATGATGCGTTGCTATGGCAACGGACTCCATTACGATGTGCGTCATTCCAAAATGTGACGCTGCCTGATGCACACTCGCGTCGGCGTTGCAGAAATACATTTTTGCAAGAAGCCAAGTGTACTCCGGATCAGAAGGGTAGAAAACCTGGTTCATATTATAAAAACAAGCAATGTATTAGATTTTGTGCGCCAACTTCAAGGGATCGTAACCTGTTGAGAGCCAGAAGGGTATCAAATCACATAGTTTAACACCGAGTTAACATTTTTTATTTATAGCTGTCAACAGGCGATAGGCCTCAAGGTACAAGTGTGTCGTGCTGACTACAGAAAACGGAAGATGGCGATCAGCAAAGAAACGATGTTAATTTACAAAGAATGAGTTTCAATCTCTGGTTGATTTCCAGCCACAACTATCAAAACATCACTTCCAATGGTTGTTCCACAAAGTATGTTCAGGCAGCAATCCGTGCCCTAAACGAATTATAAATGTCACATCTTGATTGACTAAACACTATTCCTAACTCTAAACCTAACCAAACGAACCAAAAGGGATGTTACAAATAAATATGAAGCAGAGTAGCAAGATTTTTAATCTACCCTGTACTAAATTAAAGCAACGCAACGTTTATGAAGTTACAATACCTTGTTAAAAAATTATAAGTACAACGGCATTTGCAGTTTCTTTTGCGATTTTTGTTTTTGTTTGTGTTATTGTTGTTGTTTTTAGTTGTTTTTATTGAATAGGTCACCAAACAAAAACTCATGTGCCAAAAGTTATTTCAAAAGACAATCCAACCTTTGTAATAAGTTCATTTATGTAAAGCAGATTAATAAGAGAAACAGAAAGTCGGACCAAAAAGAGAATATGAGATCTCTTAATCAATGCAAACCTCAACTTGGTAATTTGGCCAGTGGATTGAGGCGAAATCTAGGACAGTTCTGCCGTTTGTTGCGTACAGAAATATCACTCTTTTCTCCCAAGTGCCTTCTTCCTTGGGGCTTGTGACAGGGATGTATAGACCGATGTTTTATGTAATCGTCCAGCGGACGAGTTGAGTTGTTAACAATGGTTCTCGAAAGAAGATTAACATGTAATGGTTCCTGAATCATAACAGCTTTGTGTAACTTTGTCGTCGGTTGAGTGAACGAGGGTCCTGGGAAGACGGTTGAAGGAATGCAGCCGTAACAGGGCTCTACTCAAAATATATTATGGCTAGTTTATTTAATAGTATAATTCCCATTAAAAGAAAAGATCCTTCCGGGTCATACATTTTGAAAAATTGAAATTTTAGTCATTTTTTGTCTGTGAAAAATAAATGTTGTCCGGCACTACGTCACAGTGACATTAACGTTTAATCCAATTTGAAATGCCCATAAGTTTAGTGATTACAACTTTCAAAAATTCAAAACAATCTTATAATATATCTACTTTAATTCAAACCGTCACCAGCCTGCTTTTCTGATTTTTTGCATTATTTTTCAATAGTTGCCTATTAAATTTGGATTTTCCTTTAAAGGTACTATGTCCCATTTGCAGGCCAAAAAATGAAAAGGTTAAATTCCAACGGCATTTGAAAGACAATACTAATTTACAACTTCCCTAAAAAAGGGGGCTTGAAAATGTCTTTAAGTGGGAAAATAACGACTATTAGTTGTCGAATCGACTTAGGAGCTATAGAGCTAGTAAGTAATAGTGTGATTTTTCAGACCATTGTACCGAATGGTCGTACGTTTTATGCTGCGCAAAGATTCAATCAGTTTAATTTTGGACATTACAAGAAGTGGGTTATTGATGTAGACAATTGCTCATGTACCCTTTACAGCTCATTTTATGTAGACCTATGTTATTACTAAAGATGAAAAAAGCCAGTCAGTCACTCAATAGTGTCTGACAGTGAAGTCTAGCAAGTAAACGAGTTTCCTTGCATAATTTGAATATTAGGACACTGCTAACGTTTAAATTTCACAGATAGGACATACATGACATATTCATAATTCCTGCAACGTTCTACAGAATTTGATGTTGGCTGCAAAAGGGACATAGTATCTTTAATGCTCTAAAAATGATATTTAAAAGTGAGTCTTTACTGGATTGTCATCTGCTGGATCTGGGAAGAGTTGAATGGCGACTGGAATCAGATATTTCTCGCTGTTCACGAAAAATAAAGCTTTCGGCGCACACATCTGTGGAAATAAAAGTAAGGCAAGGCCCAAGTTACTTGTACATTGGTTTGCACAGAAATACTGAAGAGATTAATCATCAAATTAAAGGCGTATATCTCAGAAAATTGACGTTGCTAAATTATATACATATATATTTTTAAACCCACTAAAACTGTGATAACGATGGAACTTAAATCGAATTGCATCTCTTGCAATAACAGTTTAAACAAAGAAGTAATGGCAGAAATATGTATGACAGTTGAATGAAGAAAAGGGAGAAAAAAAATCGATTTCCATCAAAGAAAGTCAAGCAGACCTACTTATTTACTTAATTAAACAACAATAACAACAATAATAATCAGACAACCTATGTAAGCGAGAAAATTGCCAAACTTATACCCTCTTTCTAGAAAAGTTACAACGTAATTACTGCATATCAGAAGATTTCTGTTCACTTTCATTGCAAGATAGAAGTCACAATGTAACTTATCTTGTGTGAAACATTCATGCAAATTTTCTATTTTACACAACTAACAGTACTTATTTAATTTTTTTTTTAAATCGACCCTCTACATACTCTTTCTCCTTCCTGGCATGGTAAATCACGTAAGAACTCGAAATTGATGATAAAAAGTCGTTTTCTTTCGATCGTTTCCTCGATAGACAGACCTTCAAGTATTGGCTTTAGATCGTCTTCACTGACTGCAAAGCTAAACAATAAATCAAGATATCCGAGAGAATTTGAATCTGTATTTATTCTGGTTCCTGTATAAGGTTTAGATTATACTTAAAGTTTACAAGAATATCCACATCATATACTAAACAAGCGGCGTTAAAATCGTTATCTCTTTCCCCCTCCCTCTGTCTCTGTCTGTCTCTCTGTCTCTCTTTCTCTCTCACTCTCTCTCTCCTGCTCTTTTACCCCTCTTTCCCTCCATTTATTCCCCGTCTCTCTCACACACACACACCAACTCCCATATGCTTTTTTAACCTTAATTTGGTCTCTCCTCTTTTTGTCTTACCCCAAACAAATAAACAACAACAAAATAACATAATAATGTTATATATTCATGGACCTAAGAATGGACTTAGAAA
This sequence comes from Mesocentrotus franciscanus, assembly GCA_037976565.1. Classification (NCBI taxonomy): domain Eukaryota; kingdom Metazoa; phylum Echinodermata; class Echinoidea; order Camarodonta; family Strongylocentrotidae; genus Mesocentrotus; species Mesocentrotus franciscanus. The sequence continues at coordinate 600,528 of CP137682.1, read as the reverse complement.
TTAGTTATATTACATAGCGACACCTAAAAACTGTTATGTGTAATCATGGATCACTGAAATATGGTGGAGAAGCTTTAATTGCTGAAAATCTAAATTGACATACCTATCCGGTATTTTGCTGCAAAGTCGGATATGACTCGGGTTGCAACCATTCATTCGGTTATACCCGAAAACTTTGTCACATCTCCAATTGTTAACCGCCTGCATGTTTATGTTTGAAAGGAAGAGAGAAACGGAGGAGGAAGTTGGGTAGGGAAGAGGAAAAAGGGAAATATGAATTAGAATGCGAATAAGATGAACAAGAATATTGTATCTATCAAAGAAAAAATCGGTCAACGTTATATGTTGTCACATAGTGGAACATAAATAGCTGACGTTTGATTACATATGCTGTCCGGATCCCTGGCAGACCGGATGATGGATTTATGACTTGTCGGGGTGGTAAGTGACGTAGCTATGGGGGCCTACTTAACAATATCTCTTATTTTAAAATGGCAAAAAACAACAACAGACGGGAATCGGGAATAGAGGTAAAGAAAGGGTGGATAATGAATATAATTATATAGGGGGAGCTAAAAGTACATCACATATCGCCTGCAGAAGTCGCAGAACGTTTTTCGTAGTGGTGGGGCTCACCGAGCGAACGATCGACCATAATGCCGTGGTATTGCACGTGTCTACTAAAAATACGTGGGGATGTACCCCCAGCCCCCCCCCCCTTACCGCGATCCTTGCTTTGCACCCTAACGATCGATTTTATTTGATCTGATGTTTTTTTTTCTTCAAATTTTTATATCCATCACGCTGTCTATTATTCCACCAATCTCGTGCACGACAAGTGCCCCTCCAATAATTTACCTCATGCTACGCCTAACAAAGTTGATTACTGCCAGACTCACCAATGGTTTAGGAAGAATCGGTGGATAATAGAGGTCCTCGACGTCGTCCAAGGATTGAAAACGTTCGGTCGTGAATTCACGGATTTTGGATGCGATCCCGACTTTGAGAGCGATGCTTCGAATGTCCCACTAATTTTGTAAGGGTAAACATGGAACATTGAGAGAGATATGCTAATCATTACAATCACAAAAAGAAAAGAAGATCACTTCCTTATCATTATCGTTTCTTCATAGGACGAGATTCTCTTAAAGTTTACATCCTCTTCCCACAAAGCATCCAACAAAGAGGACGTTTAGTAGAAATAAAAAACATTAGGTCGAGATACATTTAGATGAAAGAATCTTTGCAACTATTTACATTAATCATATTTGAGGGGGCAAAAAAGAGCCAAGGAGAGTTATAGCTTTCGATATCATAAGCAGATATCAATGTGATAATTTTTTCTTATACAAATATTTGTTTCGATTTATCTGGACAAGGGGGCACATCCTTTCTATTTTAGAGCTCATGAAATCAGATGACTATTTCATTCGACATGTTACATACCTTGTAATCTTCAGAGAAAGCCTCGTCACTCGGAAAATCTTTAATCTACATGAGATAAGAGAGATGGAACAATTGCATAAGACAGAAATTAATTGAATCAGCGTGTAAACAGGAACGTTATACCCTTACTATGCAAAAAAAATCTACATCAGATTGGAAACAGATTATTATATTGAACTACATACATGTATACTGCAAAAGTATCCACTAATTCCATTGAAAACCATGACGCACTAATCACATGATTCAACAATAGAGGATATCGAAAAGAAATCATATCAACATTAACAAAATACGGGAGAAAAGGTAGTCCTGTTGGTCTTCCGGTCACTTATTCGTAATGGTTGAGATTAACAGACGAAAAAACTTTGAGGGCACACTAGAGAGATGGATCACGTGCAACATACTGAAATTTTGACCAATAATTGTCGAGTAATCTTTTGAAAATATTCAAACTTGGTGCTGTGACCATAGACTGGGGAAGATTGTTTCAGTAGTTGATAACTCTTTGGCTGAATAAGTGCCCTCTGAGGTTGAGTCTGTATTGTTGCTTGAAAATTTTCAACGAGTGACCTCTATAGTTTCACGGGTTGGATGCATCGTGAAGAACATGTCTAATTGGCAAAAGTCAATACCATGCAGAAATGTATAAACTTGAATCATGTCACCACGTTTTCGTCTATACTGTATACAAGTGAATGTAATTTCAGATGCTTGATTCTGTCTTCATATGATTTGTTGGCTAAGTTTGGCAGTAGCTAAGTGGTACGTCTCCGCACCCTTTCAAGTTTGTCGATATCCGTAATGAATCTAGGATGCCATGCACTATTCCCATACTTCCCGAGTTTTGTATAAGATGGCATGGAAAGTGTCTCTTCATTCGAATGTGAAAATGTTCGTTTGACAATGCCAAGCATTTGGTTTGCTTTGTGGACTGCAATGGATACATGCTTATGAAACTTCAATTCCGGATCAATAAGAATGCCGAGATCCTTCTCTTCTGTAGAAGATTGTAGAGTATTACCATCCATGCTATAAGTTGAATGACTATTTGCACGCCCAAGATGGAAGGTTTTACATTTAGTGTTGTTGTGCTTTAACTGCCAGTTATTAGACCACTGGACTGCAGAATCCAAATTTATTTTACTGGTGCATATTTGAAGGATATGGTTTTACAGTAAAATGTTACACAAGAGAATAGAAAATAGAAATGCCTATACGTCAATTTATACGAGAAAACAGTGAGGCAAACAAACATATAATTACGTGACATCTATTACATGTAGTTCCAAAGTTTTCCATAAAATCTTACCCTTGGTATATGAAGGTCTCCATTATATGCAAGCTGATAAAGTCGCTTCCTGGCTTCCAACTCGTCCCTACGCTGATCGGCATTCTCATCGTCCTGTGGTAGAACCATGTCGTACTGCTGAAGATGGTAGATTTTATGAGGACCGATCCATCGATGAACGGGGAAGATGAATTCTTTCTTGGTCCTGATGTCCACCACGGTGATGATTTCGCAGAACCAGTCATCGAAGAGCCCGGTGGTGTCGCGCCAAATCTCGATGAATTTGAGATCGGCTAGCGATTCGACGCCAGAAGATATCCTAGGGAATATTAACATTATCATTAGGTCATCAAAACTTTCATCGAAACTTAGAGTTATATACTAATTTGATTATGTGGCATGGCTAGACCATGTGATGGGGTGGGATGTCGAAACAGTTTCACAGACAAGTTAGCCCATATAAGCAAAATCAATGTGTCAATAATGCCATGGGGGTGCCGATCAGGCTCGATACAAAGAAGTATCAAAATTTGTCGACGAAAAATATATAATGGGGGATGTCCCACCCATCACATTTAGCGAGGCTTCTGAGTCATGTGTTGATTGGTTAGACTGACTGACAACAATGTATCATGTAGTTGTTAACAATAACGACAACAACGATAAAAAGACAACCATAAAACAACAACAGCAACAATGACAACAACAAAACTTTGCTGTTGTTGTTCTAATTATGTTGTATTTGATGTTTGTGATTTTAAATATTTATTGTCGTTCTAAAACTTCTATAAAATTGCTTCTCCCTAAATTTGCTCTCTAACACTGAACTCCTGCTGAAATCAAATTACAAACTCTTACTCTTAGATAAACAGCTGAATCTAATTAAAAGGAGAGGAAATAAAATGATGTCTTGACGAGACCAGATCCTGAGTTGCACTGTTTTTAATTAAGAGAAACTCAATTTCAACAGATTACATAAATGACATCATAAATGTAGAACCAATCAGAAACATTAAAAAAAAATGGATTAGTACAACATGATGAAAGAACCCAGGGAGAGAAGAAATTACCAATAGACAGTACGGAAGGGTGATCATGAGGTGTTCTGAATATAAATGGGAACTAAACGATAGAAACATGTAAAGTGGAAATGGAATGGAAATGGTAGCATTAGGGGTGGAGATGGAATGGACGAAACAAGGTGTGGCAGTGGCAATATGAGAGTGATGTGTGAAGGTGGAGAAGGGAATGGAGGCCATGAGTTTAAATGTAAATGAGATGCAAAACGTAGAGTATGGAAAGCAAAATTTAAAACCATCAAATGGAAAGTAAATATCAACTGGTACAACATATAACTCAGTATAACCTTGCTGAACTGATCGATGCTCTACTTGACGCTGTCTAAGGGTTAGAATGTCAAAAATGCAAATTAGTATGAAACTTACCGAAAGTGATCTGTGGAACCACGTCGGAAGTTGTTCTGGAGTGTGTAGTTGAGTTCGATGTCGATGGACCTGTTTTCATCGACGTCATGTAGTGCGATGTAGATGTGAGAATCCGTACCAGATCCCTTACGATCACCAGTATCGACGGTGACGTCAAAGTTATGAAGACGTTGTCTCTGGGAACTCAACAGTACCCCCATCTCGGACTATTTTACCCCTCAAGTTCAAGAAATTCTTTATTCTGACTACTTCTCTTTCTGCCTCTCGATCCCCTCTCCCCAAGTTTAACTTTTACCTTCTCTCTTCTTGAACCTATTGAACCCGTGACGAGATGATCCCTGAAGCAGCTTTTCCACGCTAAATTCCAATCATCTGATAACAGGGCGGCCTCCTGGAAAGCAGCAATGGCGGTAACTGCAGTGGCTGGTATAAATAGCTGATTCCAGATGCGAGTTTCAATCTCTTCTCTCTCATTTATTGGCATTCAGCATCTTCTAGACGAGCAGAATTCAAAACATTTCATTCCATACTCATGGTTTGATTTCTACACGCATTCCTTCTTGTAATTTTTGAGGCGGAAATGCTGATGAAGTTGGTCCAGATGAGGCTGAAACAGATCACAATGAATGCACATTAAAAAAATCAACTGGAGTCCCATAATTTTGAGAAAACTATGCGATTGTCCGTCAAAACAGATGACGATAAAGTGAAATGCAATCCACCATAATGTTGCACGTAAATCTGAAAAGTCGCCTTCCAGAAATATTAATCGTGTAAAGATTATAAACAATTAACACCAAAGAAATGGATCAGTTCTCGAGTTTTACTCTCCTAATTTCCCTCTTTGGGTTGCCTCGCCTTCACTGTTTCCATAATTTAACTCTCATTTATTTATAAGTATATATAGGCTTACAAGCGAGAACATTGCAGAGTCGTTTAACACGGCGAATTAATTCATGGCTTCTGGATTCGTTCCTGGACTTCAACAAACCTCAAAAAGCTTACTTAGCTAGCATAAATCTGAAGAGTGCGTAAAGCAAGGAAAGCACGTCGATCCTTTGTCTTTGAAAGCAGATCACCTCTCAGCACGGATGAGTGGAGAAATCGTTATGGTAGCCAATTCAACAACGAAACAACAACTATCACGACAATGATAAGGAGATAATCCGAGATCTATTGGATTTAAGCAGGGTCACGAATTAAGGGCCGATTAACAATAAGGTCCTTATTATGTAATGTCCGTTCGATAGGGTCACAGTTTCGAACAATAGTTTTGATAAGAAGACTTTCATTGAATTAGGGCTTATAGAATTTTCTTTATTAAAAAACATATTTGTCTGCATCTCTTCCCTCATAATATTTGATACCAAAATATATATATTTTTTATCACTTGTCAATGGTTATTATTGCGTACATACTGTGAAAAACTTATTTCTAAAAAAAATATTTTTCCACATGTTAATGGTGTACTATTTCATAGTATTGCTGTATATGGACGCATAACCACCTACTCCGGTTCTTCATTCTTTTCTTCACCCCCTCCCCCATCTTTCTCTCACTCTCACTTCTCTCTCTTTCCCCTCTCCTTCTCTCCTCTCCTCTCTCTCTCTCTCTCTCTCCCAATCCATCTGTCTCTCATTCCACACCTTTCATACACACAATCTCCCTACCAACTGCCTTTCTTATAACATTATGGAGCTTGCTTATATTATACCCCACTCTCAGTCTCTACCTTATGCGGTCATCCTTTACGTTATACTAGTTTGAACCTTCACCGATACATTTAAAATTTACAGCTAATTTAGTGGTAGACTCACATGCGTGTAGGCTATTATATGTTCATGAGTAATTTACATTTGCATAAAGAATGTTTACTTATATCGTTTTGATTCTACTTAGTGTATAATTTATTTTGTTTATCAAATAAATGCTTTTTAAAAATATGGTACAATTCAAACCTCGGACGGCGATGCATATTTTAAAAGAAATAAACAATTTTGGTACTATTATTGTAGACCAAACGTGCCGTTTTCACATAGGCTCGGTCACATCGACGAGACTACAGCACAACCTCAGTGTAAACTGAAGTATAACAAATATTTAAAAAAAAATCGGTTTGGAGTCCGACTTCCGGCGACCGAGTCAGTTTGGGGTGTGACTCAGAGTCTCAGGTTAGGAGGCATATTGTACTCAAATTAATACGTTTACCTAGCCTAACTAATTAGGCCTAACTTATTACTATCTTGATGTTTTAGCCTAATTATAGCAGCAAACTAATATATGCCTATATTTCTCATTTTTATATTCAATGCAAATTGATCTGAGTGCTCTAATTTGATGTTGTTGATAGATCACATATCCTTCGCTGTAAAAGACTGAAAATTATAATTTCTTTGTACGTATTTCTTGGATAAAACCAGGAAGATGATGCACCTCCCTGATAAAACCGAGAGCTTAGAGCAGACGGAATATCGGGGCTTCCCTCCTCGAGCGACAGTCACAATATCAAAGGAGAATTGTCCTCCTCTTTGTAATTTGTTTGTGTTATTAGTGGAAAAGTAGCATTTAAAGACTATAGATGGATACACCGTTGTGTTTTTGCTCACTCGCTTCCTTCAAACGCAAAAACATAGCTAAAAACTGGAAGTTCGATATTCGGGCAAAGACGCCACAGGGTAATGTTAATGGTGATTAAAAAAAATTAAGGTGTCCCTTCTTAGCTGCTACAGCCATGCACTTTTGAAAGTGAGGGGGCTAGACAGTCTTAGCTCGGTGGCTTGGTTCTGGAAGGCATTTTTGGGTGGTAGTGATGAGGGGGGCTTCAGCCGGGGCTCCAATAATTAAGCTCCTTTTGCAAGCAAGGGTAGGCTAACGATGTCCCCCTTTTGGGGGCAAGACCCGGGGAACTCAACTTTCAAGGGAACATAGCGTCTAAATAGGGAAGATCACTATTTGCATACTATACACCGTTGACATATTATATTTTCCCTTTTTGTCTTTGAAATCAGATCAGCTCTCAGCATGAGTGGAGAAACTCATTATGGTAGCCAATTCAACAACGAAAAAATAACTATCACGAGAATAAAGTACCTAAGTGCTAACGTCATATTCGCTCGTCGTTCAGGTTACTGGTTCCATACAAAAGAGCGTCCGGGGCACCGTGGGCAGGTCACTCTCATACACAAGTGCTACTCACCCGTGTCCATCAACCTCTGAATTGGACCCTAATGGCGTATCGCACCTTTTCTGAAATGGACCCTAATGGCGTATTGCACCTTTTCTGAAATGGACCCTAATGGCGTATTGCACCTTTTCTGAAATGACCCTATAATGGCGTATTGCATCTTTTCTGAAATGACCCTATAATGGCGTATTGCATCTTTTCTGAAATGGACCCTAATGGCGTATTGCACCTTTTCTGAAATGACCCTATAATGGCGTATAATTATGTATCGCAAATTTTCCAAAATGGCGTATTGCACCTTTTCTGAAATGACCCTATAATGGCGTATTGCATCTTTTCTGAAATGGACCCTAATGGCGTATTGCACCTTTTCTGAAATGACCCTATAATGGCGTATAATTATGTATCGCAAATTTTCCAAAATGGACCCTAAAAGGCGTATCACACATTTTAATATTAACACCTTTAAATTGTTATAAACGGCTTTGAAAACGTGAACCGGAAAAAAGGTTCCTTTTTTTGGGGGTTTCTGTGCGATTACTGCTTGAAAAACGACGTCGTATAGCTGAAAAAAGACATCCTTTCGACGCCTTTTCTGGACGCGGGTGCGTAGCCAGTCATTTTGGGAGTGAACCCCCCCCCCCGGGCAGAGCCTACGCATATGGTTCTCCGCGACATCATTCAAGCAATGGGCTGGATCGGAGCAGGCGGCCCCTCGTTGCTCATCTGATCGTAATTTAATGCCTAAAACCCCTGAGCGTCTGGGGGCCCGGCACTCTCGACCACAATCCAATTAGTGACCTGCATGCCAGTGTCACAATATTAAGGTATCAAAATATATGCTCATCTGACCGTAATTAAATGCCTAAAACCCCTGAGCTTCAAGGCTCCGCCCCTGAACCCCACCGGGCTCTGCCCTGGACCCCACGTCAATTTACACTCCACTTTTCTCTCTCTGCTCTACCTGATCGTACATACTGTAGCCCCCCACTTTGAAAAACGTTCCGCGGGGCCTGCATGTAACATGTAAGAGTGGAACGTGGTGATACAGATTTGTTTCTGCCCCCAAAAAAAACGTTTTTGCTCATTACGCCACTGCTCCCTCGTCTCTCGCGTTTCGCCCCCGGTCATGAAAAGAAATCGCCGCCCCTGGTATTATTTGTATATTGGTTGCTCGAATATTGGAACTCTAAATAACTTCGGGGAGCCCCCGTTCTAGCCCTTCTTAGGGCTCACGTCTATGACTGCAACACCTGCAGTGGAGTTGCAAAATTTGAACTTGACGTACAGTAGGCGACTTTCTATTCGATTCTTATTCAACTGGGGTGTAATTAACGAACTCTCTGGAGGAATGTAATAAATAATTTAGCAAGGTAATAGAAAGCTAAGATTTCTTTCAAATGCTAAACCTTACCAAATTTCATATTTACATATCGATATCTATAGGCCTATATTGAGACGCAAAAAGACGCAAAGCAACGAGAATATGACACATTTCTAACCTTTTTAAAACGATATCTATTAGCTATGATTAATATTGGGGAGCGAATTAAATCACAAAAAGTTTGTACTTTGACACGTGCTCCTTTTCTTTTCTAATAAGTGTCTTATCTCTTTCGATAAGTGTCCCCTTTTTCTTTCATCATCAAACGTGCCCCTAATTTCAAGCGACTAAGAGCAATTTCCCCCAAAGCTCGCTCGCTATATACGCTCGCTCGCATTTGGAGATGTTATAATTATGTTACTTATCAAAGGTCTTTTCAGTCTTCCGTTATGAAACTGTGCTTATAACCCCAGTGACGGATCCAGGGGGCCCGGGCCTCCCTAGAAAAAAACAGGTAAAACACCCTTTTTTGAAAAAAAAGGGGCCCCCCTGGCGCTCAAGGGGTGGCGGTGGAAAAAAATAACCCTTCCCATAGGAAATTTTTTTCGGGTGACCCCCCAAAAAAAATTGTGCTCACTACCCCTGGCGCCCAAGTGGCGGAAAAAAAAATTACCCTGTAATTTTTTTTTGGGTGCCAAAATTTTTGTTGTTGTTGCTCACTACCCCCACTGCACGAAAAATCGACCGGCACGATTTTCAAATTTTCGCACGAAGTGGGCCCCTTTTTAGGCCCCCTCCCTTGCCGCCGGCTGGATCCGCCCCTTTATAACCCCATCAGGATTGGGTTTTTCCTCTTTATAAGATGTAGGCCTAATTTTTTCGCACCGTGACCTCACAAATCTTAACATTTTTCCTCGCTCGCAAATGAATTTTCAGACTTCACATCCAACTTCAAAGTATATGATGCTTAAGCAATATCTTATATGATGTATAAAGAGAAACAAATATTGAAATCATATGCATCCCTGATAATGTAATCACAATATATAGGTATATACCATTAATACCAATGTCTAAAAATTTGTCGGTATATTTTCGCATTGAGATTTCCCTTTGAAAGTGCCCCTTTTCCAGAAAGTGCCCTTTGTTGGTGCCCCCCACTTTGGAAGTTGCTCCTCCGCCTCTGTCACAAGGTCCTGAAGCAATATTAGGCCTACAGCTCGGAACAAATACTTAATGGGGCGCCTAATAATGATAATAATAACCTAATCAGGATCGTGATTTGCCACCTTAAAGGTAATACAAAGTTTTGGGAATATTTCAATTTTTTGTGGATCATGAAATTTAAAATTTTCATTATCATTGTGAAGCCTAGTGTTAGAACACTCAACTCTAACAAAATTGGGCTCTAAAACACTTTTTTGCCGATCCGGGGCACTAGCTAGCTGCCCCCTGCTCCCGGTAGGGGGTGCTGCCTCTAATACGGTCAAGGAAAATCTAGCAGGAGTAGGCAGAGTTTTTCCACATTTTCCCTGTTCTCTGTTCCTCCTATCTCACTTTGTTTTGTTTATTATTTTAGCAAGCTTTTTATTACTATTATTATTGTAATTATGCATTGTCATCATAACAAGCCCTGCGCTGCGTGTGCGTTGTACTTTCGAACTGTTCATCGGCCGGATGCATCGCGAAACAAACGCGCGCGCACGCACGTCAATTTACTTCAGTCAAAATGGCGAAATTAATCAGCTGAATGAATGAACGAACAATTCTATCGTCTTAAATTTAGAACATTTTCCGGCCGCACCTTGCCTTTTCACACATCCATTAGAACTGAACCAATATTGCAACAAACAACGTGGAAATGAGTGAACTCACACCAGATGAGGTATTGTGAAATATCCGATATTATACAGCGGAAGCTTTGTTGACTTCTTTGTTCTGTACAAGCTTTCTTCGTGTTGTGTTTCAGTTCCCTGCAATTGCAGTTGCACGTAGTCCCACTCGTTAAATATTATGTTATCTGTAGAAAATGTACACGTATACATTATGAATAGATCTAGAGTCTAGTATTGTAGTAAGTAGTAGACCTATAGTAATATGAATTTATGATGAATTAGGCTATGATCACTCCTACATTCACTCCTACGATGCATGACTCAGTCTCAGAGTCAGAGGTCTAACCGTAAACGGTAACGACCTTGTACACGCTGTACTCCTGTAGCGCGTTTAGACAGAAATAACCGTCTGGTATGGGTCATTCTTTAATAAAACTGACATTTGTTGACATTCCCCATACACAGACGGTAACCAATACGGCTCGCAACGGGGGGAGAGATTGAGCCGATTGTGCAGCACTTGTTACCCGAAACTTTCTCCCACGATTTTCCTTATTTAGATCTAATTTTCTGATTTATAAATCAGATACAAAAATACTAGTCTATGTCTATTTTTCCTATGTACAGTTATCAATTTTTAATGAATTATTTCTAAATGCAAAATTTACGGACTTACGTATATGAATTATCCAATTTTTATCTCAGAACCAAGGAAACGGTACGTTCATGCATTCGAACTGGTAATCTATGACATGACCCGCCCGATATATTTCGGGTCAACCGACCAAAACAAGCCCAATGGCCAATCAGAGCACGTGTTTGATATTGGGCTTATGAATATTCAAACATCACCGGCTCAAGCCGTGCTGACTCATACGTAGCTATTGGACGTTCGAAAAGAAAAAATGAATATTCATCAACTTAAACCAAGATGGCTGACAACAAATCTTGTTGACTACAAGACTTTCTCGGATTAATCATTAATATAGGATCTAAATGAGCAAGCTATCGTAAGTCAAAGTAGATATTTCTGTGTTACTTTTCATCTTAATTAATATTCAGTGTAATATTGCAGCCAAATTGGATATATGAAGACGTAAAGAGTGAAAAATCTCGATGCATATCTCATTCATCGCGGTCCGGCTGAACCGAACCATTCGTTCCGCACACTACTGCATACGCCGTACTTCAGTCTATGTATAGAGGCGGTCAGAGGAGCCAGATGCAATCTCAGCGGAACAACCGTCGATATCAGAGACTGAAGCTTTCGGTCTATAGCGCGTTATATTTCGATCTAGACGGTAGACCTAGGCTAGGGCTAGGCTAGGGCTAGGCTAGACAGAAATAACTGTCTGGTATGGGTCATTCTTTAATAAAACTGACATTTGTTGACATTCCCCATACACAGACGGTACCCCGTACGCCTCGCACCACGGGGAGAGATTGAGCCGATTGTGACCCACTTTTTACCCCGAAACTTTCTCCCACGATTTTCTTTATTTAGATCTAATTTTCTGATTCATAAATCAGATACAAAAATACTATGTCTATTTTTCTCCTATGTACAGTTATCAATTTTTTTATGACTTATTTCTAAATGCGAAATTTACGGACTTACGTATATGAGTTATCCAATTTTTATCTCAGAACCAAGGAAACGGTACATTCATGCATTCGAACTGGTAATCTATGACATGACCCGCCCGATATATTTTCGGGTCAACCGACCAAAACAAGCCCAATGGCCAATCAGAGCACGTGTTTGATATTGGGCTTATGAATATTCAAACATCACCGCTCAAGCCGGGCTGACTCAAACGTAGCTATTGGACGTTCGAAAAGAAAAATGAATATTCATCAACTTAAACCAAGATGGCTGACAACAAATCTTGTTGACTACAAGACTTTCTCGGATTAATCATTAATATAGGATCTAAATGAGCAAGCTATCGTAAGTCAAAGTAGATATTTCTGTGTTATTTTTAATTTTTAATAAGATTCAGTGTAAAATTGCAGCCAAAGTAGATATATGAAGACGTAAAGAGTGAAAAACTTGTTGCATATCTCATTCATTGCGGTCCGGCCGAACTACCCCATTGACATACTTCAGTCTATCAGTGTCTATGTATAGAGGCGGTCAGAGGAGCCAGATGCAATCTCAGCGGAACAACCGTCGATATCAGAGACTGAAGCTTTCGGTCTAGGGCTAGGCCTACGCTATTATTAACTTAAAGTAAAAGTAGACTATTAGTATTGTCATTGAACTTTAAGTTTCAAGGGGTGACCAATAGGCAATATCAATGTTATAAAATATTCGATCTAGAGTTCTATGAGTATGAAAGTATGATTTCTCATATTCTACACAAATTTATTTATTTCAATTAGACTATTACCAAATGGATGGCAAAGTTTTTTACTACAAATTGGTTCAACTAGAAAATTTATCTTCAAAGGATTCCGGAGATATCGCGATCTAAAATTTTAAAATCTGATTTCGGATCGGTGTGTGCGCTGCAACAACAAAAAAGTCATAAAAACACCGAGACCTTACTTCGCGCACGGGTGTTTACAGCTGATTTATCAAAAAATGTGATCCATCAAAAATAAGGTAATATCATAATTTGCAAGGCAAGATATCATACAATCAGTTGGTACCACTTTTTACTTACAATTTTGAGGATTTCTGCTCTCAAAATGAAGATTTCCAGACCCTTATCGGTAAATCAATAATTTTTTGGAACGGACGCAAATGACTGCAAAATTTGCTGATCTTTTGTCAATATTTTCACAATTTCACACCCAATTCCAAAGAAAATTTTGTCTCTGGCTAATTTTATGTTCCTCTTTCCATTGGCGATATCAGATTTTCATCAGATAAAATAGACACCCTTTCAAGTTTCAACGCCTTTTCTGGACGCGTGTGTGTAGCCAGTCATGTTGGGAGTGACCCCGGATTTATTGTACACACTGTAACAGTATGATTTTGGCGTCGACGTTTTACCTTAAAAAGGGTGTTTTTCAAGCACAGAAACCCCCAAAAGGGTACATTTTCATGTGTGATACATACGCCATTAGGGCCATTTCAGAAAAGGTGCGATATGCCATTAGGGTCCATTTCAGAGGTTGATAGACATGGGTGGGTAGCGGTATGAGAGTGACCCCCCCAAGGCCATAAATGACCGTAATATAATTCAGGTCAGTAATTTCTGCTGCAGGTGATTTATATTTATGTTGGTGTACAAACAAGCCACTTTGATTCAAGAATCTCCAATGAAGATATACTGTATAGTTAACTTGTAAGTTGTAAGAAAGACTCATTTATTCCTTCTCCACTAGTACAGAATTCTCATTTATGAAAGCTTTATGGACAAAAATTTCTCTTCTGAATGTATAGAAAAACAGTAAATGTAGATTATGATTATCCTATTAATATATGCATAGAACTTCGTCATCTTTTTTGGTTTCCAGTATCAATTTGACCATATTTGATATTATATTTGTATCATTTTGGTTTTCATTGTCAGATTCGACGGAGGCGTCTAGCTCGACTAGATAGAAGTCCTGCAGGGCCAGTGGCTAGGACGACACCAGGCCAGGAATCCGGAACAGAGCAGTCGGCGACACCTACCTCTCCTACTCAGCTTGCAGCTAGCCCAATAAGGCCTCCACTTGGTATTGATGTTGCAGGTGAGATGTCATTGAAAAGTCTTAATCCATAATTCATAGCCTTACATTTTCAATTTCTTTCATTGGAGCAAAGCTGTGGAATAATTTGCCCATAAATATAAGAGAAGAAAAAACAAGATCATCATTTGGTCAACATCTCAGAATTAAACTCCTAAGCAGAGATAATTCATAAGGATCAAATAATATGATATTAATATTAAGTCAAAATAAATATTAATATGACTTTGCATACAGTTTGGAAACTCGGAGAACCAATCCTGACTAGCACTCGTGCTAACTTTTGGTTCTCCCTTTAACAACATTTTAAGTTTTTTAGTTTAAAAATAATCTTTATTTGAATCATTTATACACTATTGGAACTCTGAGAATTTCAATTCCAGCCACAAATCTCTACGTATTATTAAGTTATAGCTAATTCACAGGTTTGATATGACATGATATATGATTAATTTAATTTGTACATATGGTTCAACTATGGATATTTTCTTTTTTTTCTTTGTAACTCATGTACATGGATATGTATACGACATCTTATTTTGTTACCCACTTGAATACATTTGTAACATTGTGTTATGTTGTTGTTGTTAATAAATTCAAATTCAATTCAAATTCATATTCAGGTTGTTGTCAATTTAGCATGCAGCCCAGATATTATTTATTTATTTACTTTTTTGTTTTATTTTCTATTATTTTGTTTCTATTTATTTATCTATCTTTTTATTCTATTTATTTATTTTTTCAAATTTTCATCCACAGTAGCCTGATTAAGCACAACAAATATTCATGTACTTCATAAATTACAACATTGATGGAACGTAATTGCAGTACATCATGTTCAGCTTTCGGATTAAAAAAAAAGTCAACACTATATGAGCATTAACAAACTTTCAGTTTTCCATAATAAAGCCAGGTGTACATGTAGGTCAGGTGTTGTCTCTGATGTTGAAGTGCTATAGTCCCAAGCATAGCACATGTGCCATTATGTTTATCATATCATCATGATTGTAGATTCTGCAGCTACCTGCAGTGATCTAGGAAGAGGAAGCTCAGTAGAGGGCGCTCAGAGCAATGCCAGCAGCCAATCACCCGTCTCAGAGGAGCCTATGCCCAGCTTGGATAGCAGCGGGGTTGGGAGTCTGGACGCTGACCCACCACAAAGCATGGATATGGACTGCCAATCAGCATGTGATGTAGGGTATGTAACTACCAGGGTTCTCACTTGGTCCAAAGTATCAATCAACTTTTTTATGTTAAAAACAAATTCAAGACTCCTACAGGGCTCCACGTTATTTTGTATTTTTTTGTAAGAGGGTCTGGATTTGAGTTTTTAATGTCTTGATACATGAGCCTATGTACAAATTTTGGGTCTGGACCTAGATTTATGGCGCCCATGTGTCCCGGGGGCCCGTTGGTGCCAAACCCTGACTACTGTAAACGCTGTTATTTTCGCGTGATTCATTTTTCGCGCTGAGCGACCCCAATTCATATTAGCGGGTTCTTAAATTCGTGTTGCACGCAATTCAGCCCGTTCAAAACATGCATATGAAGTCATGATTATATTTTCGCGAGTTCTAAATTTGCGCTTGCCGATCTCGGCGCGAATTCCGCGAAAATTAATGTACCGCCAATATTACCATGTTTACAGTATTAGATTGATTTGAGAAGAAATATTTCCAATTAATTATCAAAATTCACTTACCTGGAATCCTGCTAATCCAAAGATTAATTCTCATTCCTCTATACTTGCAGAGCTTTTGATTTAACACTTGCAAAAACCAGCAACATTTCTGTACCGCTTTCTTATATTCATCTTGTATTTCTCTGTGTATTTGATTAGGTCTTTGTCTCAGATGGATGTGGATTCTGGTATCGAAACTACGGAAGTGGAAGAGGTTCCCTCTGCCAAGAAGAAGTCTTCCCCTCGAGTAAGAATGAATTAATATATATATATATTACAAATTTACCATTGTATTCCATCTGTTTGGAGCCAGAAGGGCATTAACTCATATGCTTTAACACAGAGTTAACACCCTTCTGGCTCCATCTATCAGCTGGGTCATGTGGAAAGAAAACTAAAAGCAACAACAATAAATTCTCTAAAACAAAAATCCACTCAAAATACATTGCCATGTAGCAAATTTTCGTACGATGGGACAGCTGTCAATGACCTGTTCTACTATTAGGCCTGATAATTACGCGATTTAAATCGGTTTCCCAATTTTTTTCTTCTTTTCTTCCCCGATTTTTTTTTCTTCAGATTTTGTTCTTCCTGATTTTCCAGATTTCCCCCTATTTTCCCCTATTTTTCCCTATTTTCTTACTCAAAAGGGGGAATGTTATTAGATGCCATATTTTTCCCCAAACGTTGTTCACTATCACCCCTGTACTATGTATGTTGTTTTTATTCCAGATTTTTGCAGAATTTCTGCGGAAATGACCAATTTGGCAAAGTTATTAGAGCATACAACTGAAAGTCCTATTTCCAAAAATATTGAGAGTCTTTTTCATAATGAAATACACACATTTGTGCAATAGGTCTTTGGTACAATTACATGTAAATAAACAATAATTAAAGCGGAGTGATGAACTATACTAACAAAGTATGTATGATTATTTCATAAATCATGGAGGGATAATCATTGGTAACGTTTATCTTTACGTTTCTAGATACTCTTGTGTGGAGTTAGTGAACACATTCTACTGATGGTCATGTCTGAAGTTTCCATATATCATGGAATGTTTATAGTTTATATGTCTATATGTTTATTCTCTCTATATACTCGTTTTATGTTGTATGTATCATGTCACATGTACATTTTATTTATTTTTCTCTGTGAACAATGCATGTAAACGAAACGAATTTCCTTTCGGACCAATAAATTTGAATTGAATTGAATTGAATTGAATCGAATGATAATCATAAGAATCGTTTATCTTTACGTTTCTAGTTGCTCTTATGCGGAGTAAGTGAACACACCCTGTTGGTGGTCATGTCTAAAGTGTTTCATATATCATGGAGAGAGCAAGGTTCAGGTGTTCTGTATAAGAGTTGGCAGCAGAGTTTGCTGAGGATCCATCTAAAGGTAAGAAAAACAACAACAAAAGTAGCTCATGTGTAGAGTTAGTAAGCACCCTAAAACTTTTTGTGAGATTTCTTTGATTTTAGTACTTTATTACTAATAATTGATACAAGTTGGTCAATAGTAAGATGCAATTTACACATATTCTAAGCTATTGTTAACTGTTTTATCTTTAAGATTGAATATAAAACACATGTACAATGAAAGGTGAAAAATAATTAAGATGATAGACATGATCGCATTCTACTATCCTAACAAACAACTGGATGACATCTATAAATTGTGAAATTTTGAGCCAACCAATTCCTTTGTAGATCTTTAATGGCTAGAAAAAGTAGTAGGGTCTGTATGAAAAAATAAATAAAGACAACACCTAATCTATGAATTCATTTGTATTTCTTTTTCAGTATTTGGGAGTATGGAAGACCTGGTGTGTTTGGTGTTGATGGAGGTTCTTACATTACATTCATCAAGTGGCAATCCGTACTCTAATCTACCAGAATCTCAGGCAGCTAGCACATCAAGGTGAGTTTAGGGAAAGGTGTGGAAAGGGGGAAAGGAATGGAGGTGGCATAGTAGGCAGTAAGTAAGAGAGAGAGAGAGAGAATCTCAGGCAGCTAGCACATCAAGGTGAGTGTAGGGAAAGGTGTGGAAAGGGGGAAAGGAATGGAGGTGGCATGGTAGGCAGTGAGTAAGAGAGAGAGAGAGAATCTCAGGCAGCTAGCACATCAAGGTGAGTGTAGGGAATGGTGTGGAAAGGGGGAAGGAATGGAGGTGGCATGGTAGGCAGTGAGTAAGAGAGAGAGAGAGAATCTCAGGCAGCTAGCACATCAAGGTGAGTGTAGGGAAAGGTGTGGAAAGGGGGAAAGGAATGGAGGTGGCATGGTAGGCAGTGAGTAATAGAGAGAGATTCTCAGGCAGCTAGCACATCAAGGTGAGTGTAGGGAAAGGGGGAAAGGAATGGAGGTGGCATGGTAGGCAGTGAGTAAGAGAGAGAGAGAGAATCTCAGGCAGCTAGCACATCAAGGTGAGTGTAGGGAAAGGTGTGGAAAGGGGGAAAGGAATGGAGGTGGCATGGTAGGCAGTGAGTAAGAGAGAGAGAGAGAATCTCAGGCAGCTAGCACATCAAGGTGAGTGTAGGGAAAGGTGTGGAAAGGGGGAAAGGAATGGAGGTGGCATGGTAGGCAGTGAGTAAGAGAGAGAGAGAGAGAATCTCAGGCAGCTAGCACATCAAGGTGAGTGTAGGGAAAGGTGTGGAAAGGGGGGAAGGAATGGAGGTGGCATGGTAGGCAGTGAGTAAGAGAGAGAGAGAGAATCTCAGGCAGCTAGCACATCAAGGTGAGTGTAGGGAAAGGTGTGGAAAGGGGGAAAGGAATGAAGGTGGCATAGTAGGCAGTGAGTAAGAGAGAGCGCTCACC
This sequence comes from Mesocentrotus franciscanus, assembly GCA_037976565.1. Taxonomy (NCBI): domain Eukaryota; kingdom Metazoa; phylum Echinodermata; class Echinoidea; order Camarodonta; family Strongylocentrotidae; genus Mesocentrotus; species Mesocentrotus franciscanus. The sequence continues at coordinate 581,817 of CP137682.1, read as the reverse complement.
TCTCCAATGTATTTTGTTTCCCGTGCTCACGTCTGTCAGATCTTCATGCTTGATGATCTTCATGCTATACTCATAGAAATACTGATATACTCATATAGATTAAATGGCTGGGAAAGAAAGGGTAGGGATCTGAAGAACATTTAGATGCACATCATAATTTTCATGTTGCTATAATTATTTAAAACATTAGCTTTCTTAATCTTGCCACGATTTATTTTTATTTATACACCCTCAGTGGGCCTTCCACACCATCGGCATCGGCCGTTGTTCAACGAGAGGCAGAGATGTTGAATTACCTCGTTCAGTGTGTACAGAGAGCTGCTGGAGAGGAACGATCAGCTTCTGAAGTAAGTACAAGTATAACAACAACAACAAATCAACATCAAAAACAAATGAACAACAGCAGCAACATCCATCAACAACAATAATAATGATGTCTTACATGGTGCAAATGCAACCACAAATAGAGTGCTACAGGCACTTACAAACATTTAAGATGGTACTCAGGCAGCTTCTCACATGATTCATTTATGTTTATTTACTTACAGGTATTTATTTCAAACATTTAAGATGGTACCCACATAAGGCAGCTTCTCACATGATTCATTTATGTTTATTTACTTACAGGTTTTTATTATTCATGTGGAAACATACCTATATTCATTAAAACAATCTTTGATCAAGGTGCTCTGACATTTGCTCTGGCAGCCATTGCTCCAGGCTTTATTTTGTCAAAGATGAAAAAGGGTAACGCTTAGCGGCAGGGCTCCACGATAACCTGTTTTCATAGGAAGTTCGGATTAAAATGTTAAGGTGTGCATGCATGTGGCTCTTGTTGAATTTTTTTAATTTAGGGATTCAGACTTAGATTGTGGATGCCCATGTACCCCAGGAGCCTGTTAATACCTGGTCTTTAATAGGTTATGGTTGCCTTTGGGTTTTAGGTTAGGGTTAGTATGTAGTAAAGTGATGGGTTGAAGTGTGAAAGTTGGTTATTGGAGCATATTGATAGACAGCCTTTTCACACACAGCTAAAATTCATTGTATCTAGAGCTGATTAGTTTAAAGCTGTTTAACTCAACAGCTTTAAACAGCTTTAAAGAATATTTTCCCTGTGTGAAAAGCGTTTATATGATGTTCGGATAGATACGAAGTGGCGATTCATACGCCCTTCAAAGCAGGCTGCAGATACGAAGTGCGTATCTAGAGAGCTTGACATTTTGTGTGTGAACGGATACACGTGTTTAAACGCTCGGTAGGGCCATTGTGCATTTACGAGCAGTGACAGAGCAGTGAATCTCGAACGACTGCACCAAAATTTTCTGTGTGTGAAAGATGTTGTATCTAAAGCTGATTAGTTTTAAGCTCTTTAAACTAATCAGCTTTAAAGAATTTTACCCGTGTGTGAAAAGGCAGATAGATCTATCATGTTCATTTGTGTGTATGTTTGTTTACTTGTTTATATATTTGTTTATTTATTTGTTGTTGTTATAATTGTTGCTTAGGTTTACCGACAGTATCCAGCAATGAGAGAGCTTTTACAGGCGACCAGACATCAATCTGTATGCCATGCTGCTCTATTACTACAGGGAGTCTTCACTCAGCCTAGGTACACTTACAAACAATGTCCCACCCCTTTGCCATCAAACTTAATTTATAACTACTGCTACATATCAGTACCATATTTGCTTAAAGGGCTTGGGTATCTTTATCTCAGATTCTAACCAAAATCCTGGATTTAGCTCATGCTGCAATCATAATTATAAACCTTTAGGTCAGTCAGGAATCCCATGACATTTACAAGCCGATCGCCCATCTGATTGTCAAGATATTTATGATGGGAATTCGAAATTTCAAAAACTGTTTTCCCAACAGTTTTTATAACAATACAGTCTATTGGGGAAAATGAGTATGATAAAACCGGTCACTCAAAGATTTTTACTTTTTTGAGGCACTTCATGATCATTTTGAAACGCAATTTCTTTAGGGCTTCAATATTACACCATATCACAGATGCTAATACATGTAGAGCCATGCATCTCAGATTTGGCATTGTTAAACAATGCCTTTAATGCCAGCCAAATGGAATATATTCAGTAACTTCAAAATCAATTCTTGTAATGTGTTAATTATAACGGGTTAAATGTAACAGGGCCCTGATATGTATAATTGGTGGGCGTACGTGGCATTCCTTATCAAGTTGATCATTTTTGTGCAGTGATTTAAATACTATATATATATATATAAATATGGAAGGGACTATAACATCTTGATTTCTTAGCTCGAAGGGTTTTCAATTTTACATGCCTCATTGAGACTGATTTGTCTTTACGTAAATTTGGAAGCCTCTTAGTCATGTGTTCTGTTTTAGAAAATGGGTTTTGGCATATCTGAAGATGAATCAAATCAATTGATTAAATATTTAAAACCCTTGTTATCTGTACTTCTGCCTTTTATTTTCCTTTACCTTACTTTTAATATTGTTTTTATTTTTTGATGTGTTTTGCATGATCAGGTCTTCTACCGATCACTCACCTCTGTTACCCATGTTAAGTGAATTCAGTCTGCCAGGAAGCTTCCTACAAGAGCTTGTATTACAGAGTTATCCTGATCCACAAGGATTCAAGACTGTAAGTAACCATGGTGACAGTGAGATAATTGTGATGATAATAATGGTGATGATGATGGTATTGGTGGTGATGAAGATGATGATGATGATGGTGGTGATGATGATTCTTGATAAGTGAATTCAGTCTGCCAGGCAGCTTCCCACAAGAGCTTGTATTGCAGAGTTATCCTGATCCACAAGGATTCAAGACTGTAAGTTACCATGGTGACGGTGAGATGATTGTGGTGATATTGATGGTGATGATGATGATTATGATGGTAGTGGTTATGGTGGTGATGATAATGATGATTATGATTGTGATGGATGATCACAATGGTAGTGGTGATGATGACGATGATGAAAATGAAGATGATGATGATGGTGATGATGATTATTATGATTGAATTCAGTCTGCCAGCCAGCTTCCTAAAAGAGCTAGTCCTGCAGAGTTATCATGATCCACAAGGATTCAAGACCTAACCATTGTAATAGTGCGATGTTACTGGTGGTGATGATGATGATGATGATGGCGATAATGATGATTAAGATGGCAATAATGATGGTGATGATGGTTGTGCTAATGAGGAGGAGGAATAGGAGGAGAGGGAGAAGGAGGGATGATGTTGATGGTGGCGATGATGATGTAAAATGTAGCATGAACACAAAGGCAATAGAAACAATTACAATGTTGGGGATGATGATGATGATTTTGGATTTTGATGATAGTAATAATTTGAATACATAACTGTAACTTTCGTGTGAACTTGGATGTCCACTCATTTAATACAAGAAAAAAGGATAACTTCCATCTACCAAAATGCACTAACTCATTTTTGCAAAATAAATCAATTAGATATCAAGGTCCTCGTAAATGGAACTCCATGCTAAGTAATTTAAAGGGTGTTAAGAACCACAACGCATTTAAACTTAAATTGAAAAGAACAATACTTGCCACTTATTGATTTATTGAAATACATAATTGATTCATACATTTTGGTAGTATGTAACATTATTAGTATTGTATTGTATTGTATCGTATTTCATCGTTTCGTATTGTATTGTATCTGTATGTTTTTATGTTTGGGGTTGCTTGTTTACAAGTTTTTAACTTATTTTAGCAATCCCGGTATTTGTAATTATTTTTGTAATGATTTCATTTTGATTTTTATCTTTACCGAATAAATGTGAATTGAATTGAATTGAAAAAAATTGAAAATTTTATATAAAATATTTTCAGCAGGCTATCTTGTCCTCTTTACATGAAAATGGTGTTGTAACAGTGATGAGAGTTGTATCGGTGATAAAAAGGGACAATTTTTTTTTCTTTCTGTCATTTTCAGATCTTCCTCCCTGTCGTCATGGGGCTTATACAGAGACTTCAACGAAGCTCCTTATCAACGGATGAATACAGAACACCACTCATGGTATGATAGTAACCTCAAGATTTTAGGATGGTTAAAACCATGTAGAAGCCCGATAGCACATGGCAAGCTAATCTGAAAGTCAGCCAAGAATTGGGAACATTTTCTTGTTTTTATAATACCTTTTAGAACAGCAGTCTCTAGCGTAATTCTGTTGCAAGGTAGATTTACCAGTATTACAGAACTTGCTACAATATCAATCTATGCATTTAGGCAATATCAATGTGTGATATATCCTTTTTTATATCCTTGAGCAAATAAATGTGTTAATTGGCCTTGAAAAACATCCAGGTCTGAAAATGAAACTGCTCAATTAGGGAAGTGCTTTGTTAGAAGCAGTAGCTTGTATGTAGTCCCATATTGAGATATTTTAGTCCTGACATCGCATTACATATGAAGACAATGGTTACAGGTTTGCATGAGCAATTCTAGTTGTATCATGTATTAGTTTCTTTTATTTTCTTTTATTTGTTAAATATTTTAATTTTTTTTAAATCTAGGATGTGTTTGTATTTTTGTTAATCAAGGAATAAAAACTTTCTTTATTTTCAGATATTTTGTGCAAAGACTTTTCTTAGACCATTCACATTTACAAAAAGAGAATTTTTTTGTTTTTATTGCCCCAAATAGAGCTCTCAATTATTTAAGAGTTTTAACACATTGACACATTGATTGAAAAACACTTCCACACAATACTGAACCATATAATGTTTTCATTGCAATTTTATCCATGTTGTATATTATTCTATGATTGTTTTTGTATTTCTTTTAGATTTTAAGTGAACTATGCAGAATAAAAGATGGCAATGCAAGACCTATATGTAGCCTTGTAAGTATTAAATCTGTAAGATCGTTATTGACTGTGACAAATCAACAATAGACAAATCGGCACATGTTGTAGAAGGAAATGCAAAGTAATTTTTGTGGAATATATGCATTAACAACAAATTAAACAATACTACAGTAGAAGGAAAAGACGAAGAATAAGAAGGAGAAGGAGAAGAAAAAGAGGAGGAGGAGGAGGAAGAGGAAGAAGAAGAAGACGAAGAAGAAGAAGGAGGATAAGAAGAAGAGGAGAGGAGGAGGAGGAGGAGGAGGAGGAGGAGGAGGAGGAGGAGAAGAAGGAGGAGGAGGAGGAGGAGGAGGAGGAGGAGGAGGAGGAGAAGGAATCTTATTTTTGTTATTGTCCTTGTCATCTTTTTAGCTGGCCTCATCGCCTCTCTGGTTACCTGATCCTGTAAGCAGTGCAGCTGGTCGAGAGCTTGAACAACTTTCTCTTCTAGGAGCTTGCTTGAGACTCTCTGTGTTTTCTGAAGACGATGTAAGTCTTTGAGCCTTGTTCTCTCTCTAAGTTCATCACTCCATTTCAGGACTCCACTTACAAAAGAATACCTCTCTCTCTCTCTTTCTCTCCTTTTAAGAATAGATTAGTATGAGATATTCTACAGGAGTGGACGACAAGTGATATGTATCATTGGAAAGCTTAAAAATTCTTGTTTGATCAGAAGAAAATTCCAGGCTATAATCTGTCATGTTAAGCACAGTACACACTCTACGATCTGATTGCAGTCCGATTTTGGAAGAATTTGCCGTTGAAGATGACATGTACATTTAAACATGTAAAATATTAATAATCAAGGTTTGAAAAGTCATAACAATTTTGAGGTATGGCACGCCTCCATGTTGGAGGAAAGACCAAATCTGCTCTGAATTGTAGTGACGTCGGACCTTTTCTGCAATCATCTACGATTTGAAGCCGATTTCGCACATCCTCTCATTGGAAGACTTACATGCACTAACATTTTAACATGTAGTATTATGTTCATTATCCAGGCCCCCAATTAGGAAGAATTTATCTGTTTACATTTGCATATCTAGTGCAATTGCGATCTCTACGAAAGTCAGATTGCAGTTGCGTTGTATAGTGCGCAGTGGGCCTTGCTCGCATTCACCTCTCATACTGTGTATATCTCTTCTCTACTCCATCACCATGTGTCCTTTAGCTAAATGTAGCATATAAAAATGTAGTAGTAGTAGTAGTAGTAGTAGTAGTAGTAGTAGTAGTAGTAGTAGTAGTAGTAGTAGGAATAGTAGTAATAGTAGTAGTAGTAGTAGTAGTAGTAGTAGTAGGAATAGTAGTAATAGTAGTAGTAGTAGTAATGATAAAATGATAACGACACAACAATAATGACAAGAAAGATAATTGAGGGCAATTTCAGCACATGTTTTCCAGATTTTGCTTTCTTTAAGCTAGTTTCAAGGCGCTTTTGGGATGGATATGTGAACACTGAATGTAAAATGTTGCTATATTTATGATTGATGTATATTTCTTTTCTCCATTATCTCACTGTGTATCCTGCAGCAAAAGTGGCAGACAAATACTTTGCTACAACAACAGACAGCACCAGGCTAGCAACTGATACACTCCAAAGAGTACTAGAGCAAGTCAGGGTAAGATATGATATTAAATGGCCTACAATAGTATTAGATGCAAGGCCACAGCTACATTCATAGGCTAGGTCAACCTTTCTTAAAATGTGTCATTACATTTTCAGGGATGCCAGTTTTCAGGCAAAAGCCTGAATTCAGGCCCAGGCAAGTTATTTTCAGGCCATAGTTTAGGCTTTTTTGTGTACAAAACAGCTCATTCTAGGTGATTTTCAGGCCCTCTGATCAATTCTAACTGGCATCCCTGCATTGTACACAACTGATGAGGTTTATATACCACCAAAAATAATTATTTCGCTTTTAGATTGATCATAAAAAGTGTGAATTTTATTTTGTTGACTTTGTGCCAGTTTTGAGTTTGAGGTTGTAGATGCACCATCCTGAGGTGGTTCATTTACTTGACATTCAATGAAGAGATTGATCTTTACCTGATGCATATTTCCCCTCAGGCAAGGCATCTTATTAAAAAAAAATAGATACACAACAGCTGCCAGAGCTAAAGTCGGGTAACAATTTCCAATCAGTTTTGAAGTGCATTTTGTTTTTAAAAAATTGTATGGAAATGTGATATGCTGTTTACAAAAAAGGATATTTTTCATTATGATTGGTTTGATATGATTTGATTGTAGGTTGAACAGCATCACATTGTGCATAGCATGCTGGTGAACAGTGAAACCAGAGATTCGATGCTATCCTTCTTAAGCAATGTGTTATCCAGAAACAACAAGAGAGCTCAAATGCAGGTAAGGATCCGAACAAGAATATTATTCTATTCAATCATTATTTTACTGTCCTCCATTCACCCATACCTTCAACAAACTAAAGATTTTAAAAGTGAAAGTCAGCTCTGTTATTTCCTGTTATTCTAAATAGTATGCAGGATGAACTTTGAAGGACATTGATAAGTTTTCATTTTCTTGTTGATCGTTTGCTGAAATATCATTTATTTTTGTGGTCCTCTCTTTAGTCTTCCTATACAGTTTATGTCCATGTGCAGTATAATTATTTTCATTTCTTTATTTCAAAATGTAGCACTTTGAGAAAATACCAATGTTGCCAATTTGGAGAAGGAAAGCTGACCATTTGAATAGCCCTTTTTATAAACTCCAGTCCTAAATTTGTCATTGTTTACATCTTATTGGTTTAAAAAAGATTTCATTATTAATGAGTAGCAATTCTTTATTCTACTTCCGGTACTTCGACTGAAAGAAGTGTTATTTGTTATTATTGTTTATTTTGTTGTTAATTTATTCTCTCTCTAAGTGCCATATCGATTGACTTTGGCGATCATGCTGTTCCATAACCCTCGGCTCCTAGCCTTCTCTATTAGCACCACTCCAAGTTCTTTCACTCCCCTCTCTTCAAACAATTTCTGCAGACTGTCCATCCAAAGTATCCTTCTTCTTCCCCTACTCCTCCTTCCCACAATTTTCCCTGTTTATATTTATATTGAGTGATACTCAAAAGACTTTTATTCTGTTCCACCTACAGGTTGATGAGAGCCAGGTCGCTGGGGATGGTTTCATGCTCAACCTCCTAGCCATCTTCCATCGTCTCAGCCAGAAGATACAGCTCAACAAGGTGGATGTACGCTACACACATCACCCAAATGCTAGGATAGACGTCTCACAGGAAACTAAGATGAATATGACGGAACAGGAGGCTCAGGAATGGCTTAAAGGCATTAGTGAGTAGGGTGATGGGAAGAAGGGGGGGGGGAGATATTAGAACTACACCCACCAATTTCAGATGAATATGACAGAACAAGAGGCCAAGGAGTGACTTAAAGGCTTGCTGTAGTGATTGGTACGGGAGGGGCTTCGAAGGGATGTTGGGTTCTAACCAATGTATATTGCATTCATTATTGAGGTGCATTGTAAAGGAATGTTAAAGGGCAATTGTAAAGCTACACTTTATTGGAGATGGTTCTGTAAAAATAGTTTCGATTTTAATCCTCAATCTGTCTTATCTCACTGAGCAGTTGGCATTATTCCCTCCAAGTTAGTATGATGTTCCCAAATACACAAATACAGAGATTTTTAAAAGAGACCATCACCCTTGATTCTTTCAGAGCCAGAGACCTGGGTGGAGCCCAAGTTCCCAACGGAGTGTTACTTCATGACCCTACACTGCCAGCACCTTGCCCTGTTACCGGCCTGCAGGCACTACTCTCAGCGGATCCGAACCTTGAGGGAGCTCTCCAGGCTGACGGATGATCTACAGAACCAGGAGCCCCAGTGGAAGGGTACTCCCCTGGAGCGCAGGAACCGACAGCTCCTGGAGCGATGGAAGTCACAAACAAAGGTGAGTTAAACGGCAAGGCTGGTCAGAGAATTACTCACTTTCAAAGAAGCTGAAAAATTAGACAAAAGGATCACAATAAGTTTGAGCAAAATAGGCCAACTATTAAGAAAGTTGATATATTTACATGTCATGTAACACTATACAAAATTGCCACTCATCCCCTATTGTTCAGTCACACCGCTGTTAATCCATAGAATAATTACCAAGATAATTTGATTTGATTTTAAGGAAATTATGTTTTTATTCCTCCGCTACAAAGTAGCCGGAGGCATTTTGTTTCCTGGTTGTCCGTCCGTGCAGTACATACGTACGTCCCGTTCTCGTGATCGCGTTATCTCAAGAACCGATTGATGGATTACCGCCAAACTTAGGTCATGTATGTATCTTGCAGAGCTAATGAACTGATTAGATTTTGGGGTCATGAGGTCAAAGGTCAAAGGTCACAGGGCTTATTATGTATTAAAAAATAGCTTGTGATCGCATTATCTTGAGAACCGACAGACAGATAACCATCAAACTCAAGACATGCATGTATCTTGCAAAGTCAATAAACTGATTAAATTTTAGGGTCATGAGGTCAAAGGTCAAAGGTCATGGGGCTCATTATGTCTGCATATAAATAGCTTGTGAACGCATTATAATTTGAACCGACAGATGGATTACTATCAAACTCAGGACAGGAATTTATCTTGCAGAGCCATGTATATGAAAAATAGCTTGTAATCACGATATTCTGAGAACCCGTTAATGGATTTCTATCAAACTTGAATATTAAAAATTGCTTCCGTTTTGGTTTGTTAAATCGCTCTATGGCAGAGGCATCATTTTCGACTGCGCGCAGTCGAAGTTCCATCTAGTTTTCCCAAAATCACCTAGTATCCAATAGGCTGATGCAATTGTGAGGTGATCTTGAGGTAAGTTGTTATGTCTGTTGCCTATGAATCACTTGGTCAAAGTTTGAATGCCAACCACCCATCTATAACCTTTGTCATTCGTCACCCAAGTGAAGTAATGGGGTACCATGTAGGGATATTTCCTAAATGCTTAGCAGGAATATTGGTCACCACTTTGTTTCTTCTGGAAACAGTGCTTTATAAATACAGTTACTACTATCTCTGTTCACAGTTATCCCTGCGTGTCCCTACATGTGTTTGTTTTTACTTCTCTTTTCTCTGAACAGAAAATTGAGAAGGCTAAAGTGTGTGCTGATGCTGGTCTTCTCCATGAGAACCTACTCAGAGGCTGCTTCCAGTTTTATGGCACTGTCATGTCTCTTCTAGTGGGACTCGTCAGTCCTAAGGGACCAGCGTAAGTGTCTGTTGGGGTTATTACATACATATACATGAAGTGTAGATGGTACAAAGGGATGTAGAATGCAGATTATGAGTCAATTAGAGGCTGACTTTAATTCTATGGCACTGTCATGGCTCTACTAGTGGGACTCGTCAGTCCAAAGGGACCAGATTTGAAAGCATAATAATGATCTGCTAAAAATCAAAAACGTTTCTATAACCTCCCCATTGCTATCTTTTGGGTCATGTTAGAAAGAATGAGTTTATTGCTAAGTAAGTGATATTGATACCCTGAGGAATAGATATTCTAGTAGACTGAATTTCATTACTGTTGTGTTGCTATTATTATTTCTGAGTTCACTTTAATCTTGCCCTCAATCTTCTCCAGCCTGCCATTACATACAGACATTCCACCTGCTTTTGCTGCCCTGCCAGAATACTACATTGAAGACATCGCTGAGTTTCTTCTATTTGTTGTTCAGTAAGTCTGCTATTCATTCAGAAATTATTGATTTGTTTTAGCTGTTGTATTACATGTAGGCTATTTAAAAACATGTCCAGAAGGCAAATAGGAAGATTCTAAATAATTGTTGTTGCTGTTGTTGTTGTTGTTGGTGGTGTTGTTGTTGTTGTTGGTGGTGGTGGTGGTGGTGGTGTTGATTATTATATGTGGACTTGGGCATTCTTTCATGGAGCCGCCCTATTATAGGCTCACAGACATCCCATCGATCATTTTCAGTGGGATGTCGGTTAATTTGTACATATGACTGTTTCGCGAGGTTGCCAGCTTCACAAAATCAATGTTGTTATACATGTATTTATCAATGCTTCTACCAAACATGTCGGTAACAGAGTATTACATTCAGCTGTTAAGAATTGTTCTCATCCAGTTGTCAAACGTTATATTTAATTTATTTATTTCAATAAAGTTTGCTCAAATATTGATCACGTAACATAACATCTTTCCTAATGTCCTTTCACCAGACACGACAGACGTGCACTGTCTTTAAACCTTGTGTTGGTGTTTCCTTTCTTCAGTCTAGTCATTACCTATCAAAACTCTGCCTTGTAAAGTTGTTGCTAACATCTTTATTTTCTTCTCAATGTCCTTTCACCAGACACATGCCTCAGATCCTAGAAGACACTGCCCAACATGACATGGTACCGTTCCTTCTCACGTTTATGTGCTCAGGCCAATATCTGAAGAATCCTTACCTCGTTGCAAAGCTTGTTGAGGTAAATATGGATCTTCTTGTTCTTGCTGTTTACATCAATGAAATATGATTATTTAATGTCAGATTAAAGCCTATCTGCACTAGTTTGGCCACGGGGATTAGACCCCCTGTGTGGTCACTGGCAGGTGGTTATCTCATCAAATCAGCTCTCGATTAACATAAGAAAAAAGGGGATCATGGGGGCCAATGGGTACCGCTTAGGCATTGTTGGCTATATAGAGGAAGCAAATAGATACAAGTAGTGCAGTCCCGCTTTAACAGATAGATCCCAGCTTGGAATTTGAACCGTGGACCTTTGAAATCATAGGACCATGGGGGTCCTATGAGTCATGACTGAGTCTTTGTGACCCTGTTGATGATTGTTCTCCAGAGTGTTCTGTCTTGAGCTATACGGTGGGCTGAGACAAGTGATAGACCTGTTATACTGTCTTATTCCGTCTGTCCATCTAAGCTTCTGTCTGCCTCGTCTCCTTTGGCCTTCAGTGCGTCTTTGCATAATTATCTTTTCAATACAAATGTGGCCAAAGTACTTCAGTTTGCTACAATCAATCCTTTGACACAGGGTAGCTTGTTTTCCAATTTGATTTCTAACAGATTCATTGGTTTTGTTTGTTTGTTTGTTGTACCCGAATGCTAGTAAAGCATGTGTATGCTTGTAAATAAGCAACCAGGGGACCGACGGCTTTAAGTCCTCTCCGAGGGACTTGGTAACAAGGGTTAACACCTTACCAAAGGGCACTAGTGCATTGACTTGGTTTCGAACACGGGACCTCCCGGTTACGAGACCACTGCTCTACCACTGAGCCATTGCGTTCCATCCAAGATATCTTCCTCCGACACCATATCTCAAAAGCTAAAATCTTACTTTCATCTGCCTTTCCAACTCATAAATCTGAGACACCTTGTATTATTACACCTGACTCTCAAGGACAGGTACATGTATATACCTAATCATAGTCCTCACTCAAAAAGTGGTATTCTATTTGTACCAAGTTCTATAGTAATCATATGAGAGAAATTATATATCTCCACTTTCATCCAGTTTAGAATTAGCAACACCCAAAACAATAGTAACACACCTTCAGTAGATTCAATCAATGCCCATCACAGAACCTTTTTGCTTTTCTCAGCTTTTGTTTGAGTTAATGCAAGAATTTTCTGCATTTCATGAAATTAGTGCTAGAGTTCTTGCAGAGACTTGTAAGGCCTGTCCTCTACTCATCAACACTTTACCTGCTTCGCTTGACTAATCAGACGAACTGTCACACGTACAATGTATATACATCATTATATTCCAACAATGTGACAATGTAGGAATATTAATTGATGCAAAGCATATAAAGAGTCAATTACAAGTTTTAAAGAGAAGGTTGAGTTCTGGGAAGAGGTGAAAAATAATTTGTGAGCGTCAACATTGTTATCATGCAAGTTTGGAAGAACATCAGAGAAAAAATGTTCCCTGAAAAGCATAGCTCTTCAAATGCCTTACTATCCTAAATATGGCATGTAACATCATAAAAATCGGGACAGATTTTTATGCCACATGTTCGTGTAGTCCCATATACATCTTTCTGTGTACAGTGCTTGTAACTCTACCAAGATTGGGCCAAATTTCTTATCATTTTGATGATTCCAGAACCTTGCAGTACACACCAATACTTTTATGCTAGATGATCAACCTTTTCTGATCGATTCCACAACGTTTCTTTCACAATGCAATGGCATGACCAGAACTCAACTTTATCTTTAAGTATCTACTCTCATTATTTTTAGGTATTCTTTGTGCTGAGTCCAGCCGTCCAGCCCAAAACTGCCAAACTCTTTGAGGCTATTCAACTCCACTCACTAGCCATTCCGCATCTTGTTCCTGCACTCATGAGATTCTACACAGGTAAGTCCCAATCATGTTACTTTGTGTGGGAGGGGTTTAATTCAGGACAGGTCATTCCTGCATATGTTACTTTGTGTTAGAGATGAAACCATGTATAACATTTGACAGGTCAGCCCCACATATGTTGATTTGTGTTAGAGGGCTTACATGTCAGGTCAGTCCCACATATGCTCATTTGTGTGGGAAGGGTTACAGGACATGTCAGTCCCACAAATGTTACTTTGTGTGGGAGGAGTTACAGGACAGGTCAGCCCCACATATGTTGACTTGTGTTAGAGGGGTTGCAGACAGACAAGTCCCACATATGTTCATTCTTGTTGGAGCTAGGGGAAATTATGCATAGTCTTCTTTGACAGGTTCCATGTATTGATATGTGTTTGACAGGAAATAGAGTCTTATGTTTAGTAAAGTCTATCCAATGTTGACTAGATTGCTGGAGGGGCAGGAAGATTTAGAATTGTCATATTTCAGGTCAGCCCCACATACTTTGGTGTCTGATCTACAGGGCAATGCAACTGGTTATCTTTTGAGCAAATCTTTCTTGCAAGTCACAAAGATCTCAAATCTTTTCAAAATACTTTATTATTTGTCCAGTTCCACCCTTTTTATGTTAGACTATTATGAATTTTTTAAATCTTATGTGTATAGTTAAAATGCACTATTTATCTTCCACCCTGCAGACATAGAGACGACGGGAGCAAGCAGTGAGTTCTACGATAAGTTCAGTATCCGCTACCATATCAGTATCATCTTCAAAGCACTCTGGAAGATTCCTCTACACCAAGGTGTCTTTGTTAAAACCAGCGAGTAAGTTAATCTTTCATGTTTCTTTTGACAGCAAATATTTTATCAAAATCAACCGTGATTGAGTGTTTTCAGTGCAGGGAGTGGCTTCAATCACCCAGGCTTAAAATAAAAATTATATCAAATGCTTCTGGATGAAGAAAGTTATCTTTCTGTATGAAATTCAATACTTCTGGACAAAGAATACTGTTTTGTTTTTAATTTAAAATGGACTCATGAATGATAAATTCAGATATCTTCAATAATGTGATAGAAGACCCCAGGAATGAAATTGAATGTGTCTTTCATGTACATGTTTGCAAACTTGATGGTGCTGGAAGGTTCAACTTTATCTAAAGCAATTGAGATCTTCACATAGCAAATTTAAAAATCTGTGTGTTTTCTATTAACACTGTGGTTGCTTTCTTTGCCTATCTGCACGGTTGCTTGTTTGCCACATGTGCAATTTTGCACAAAACAAATTGATGGAAGGATTGCCCTGTGCAACAAAATGGCTCTGCTAAATTACCAATATCCGGTCTTGATTAGCTCCATGAAAACCCTTTTAACACCGGTATAGATTGATCTTGTACTGGAAACAGTTGAATAATCTTGAAGCCTTTGGTATATTCATCCCATGATAAATACAATGTGGCACAGGGAAATTACTTGTATGGCATGTAACAAGTTAATGACATCACAAACTGAAGCTTGCATATTTACCAAGATTTGATTGTATCTTTCACTTTTCAGGATCCAGGATTCCAACTTTGTTCGATTCATCAACATGCTGATGAATGACACGACGTTCCTTCTAGATGAGAGCATTGGTTGCCTAAAACGCATCCATGAGGTCCAAGAGGCCATGAAGGATCAACAGAAATGGAGAGAACTTTCTCAGGTAACTCATGCTTGGGTCAAAGCCCATCGAACACCACACGATCTGGTTCCAGTGAAAATTTGGAAGAATTTGCAATCACATTTAATGTGGACATTCAAATATGTAACAATATTATAAACAAGGATCTGAATAATCACATGACTGATAAAATCAAATTTCAAGGCATTTCATGTTGAATCTGCTCAGAGTCCTAGTTGACATCAGACCAGTAGTGCGATTGTCTATGACTTGAAGCCAATTCAGCTTTTATTTTGACCAGAAGATTTAAATGTATAAAATTCTGGATGGTAATATTGTTATCATTATTTAGAACCCAAATCAGGAAGATGATGTTTATTTACATTTCCATATCTAATATAATTGCTGTTTCTTCAAAAATCAGATCACAGAAGGATGGTATAAAGTGCAATAGGCTTTATTGTGATTGATTTGACCCCAACAGTTCTCTAAGCTCAGTCCTCTATGGGATAATAGGGACTTTTAGATTTGCACGTCGACGTAGTGGACTGCCACGTGTGCCATTCTTTCAAGGCACTGGCCCGTGCCCGGCAGTGCCTTAAAAGGACGTCACATTACCTTAAAAGGATGTCACCGTGGCAGTCCACGTTCTCGTCGTGTAAAATCTAAAAGTCCCCAATGAGATGAGAATGGGGATAAGGGATAGGGATGATCTAACAATAGTTCTGGCCACATCTCTTCCTGGTTTCATTTCTTCCAAGATATATGTAGATAGGATTTGGGACATATGTGAATATCATGATGTAATTTTAACATGATTAACTTGAGTTGAAAAGCAATGTACCTACATAGTTTTCTATTGCAAGAGCATGTACATGTATAATGAGAGAAACCTCCCAATGTTTTCAGAGATGATATCATCTCAAAGCGCTGGAGAGTGAGATATGATGAAGTAATGCTGGTATTGGAATGATAAAAAAGAGTATACAGCTGCCCCCAAAAAAGAGGCTGTGGTTTTTATACGTGTAATTGCTTGGAAACTGTGTGCACCACTGATCCTGTGCATGTTCACTCTGTGTTGTTAGATACAGAAATGAGAAGCATATTACTCCTTGGGGGTGTTTCACAAAGATCCTAAGTTGAACTTATTTCTAAGTTGGACTTAACAATTATGGAAAGCCGTTAGCATCTTTGAAAATTTATTTTGTTATTTAAAAAGGCATAAAATGTTGATTCAAATCATTCATATTTTCTATTATCAAGGAGATTTCATTGATGTGGAATTTATAAAAGTCTAAAATACTTGAATTTTCGCTTTTGAATATTTTATTTTAAGGCTAGAAATGGCTCTTCATAATTTTTAAGTCCAACTTAGAGTTAAGTTCGACTTAGGATCTTTGTGAAACACCCCCCTTATGTCATCTTAAAAACTGCTGTGGTTTTGCCGTGACATATCTGAACGAGGCTTAAAAGCAACATTTGTTGGGGAAAATGGTTGGGTTACTCAGCCTGTCTTTGGACAAATATCACTTTTGATGATGATGTTTAACATCACACACTACTTTAAAGCTAATCTTGAGCTCTGGTATGGGAATCGTATTTTGAGAGAAAATTGCTATGATTTATTCTGGATTGTTTATCCTGCAGTAGATTGGTTGTTTGAACCAGTGAAATAAAAACAAACGCACAAAAACTGACTGGGCATCATCTTGGATAAAAACCACAACTCCCATTTGCACATATTGACCTGTGTTTAAGCACATGGTGTCAGGCCTATACTTACCCGGATTTCCTTATCTTTCTATGCCCATCACTCAGCCACCATACATTTTCAACAAAAATTGTTTGGCACATGTCATTTATTTGTAATCTTGAACATTCAGTGTAAGTTTCTTGGGATTCTGTGGAGAGTTTATTTTCTATATTTACCATACACCCCTGTAACTCAAGTTCATCTTTTAACATCTAATGTCTCTTCGTTTAACTTTCATTATTCTCTCTCTTCTTGTGGTAGGAGGAACAGCAGAGCAGATCTCGTCAACTTTCTTCTGACCAGCGTCAATGTCGGTCCTACCTCACACTTGCCAATGAGACTCTAGAGATGTTTAACTACCTCACTATACATATCAAGAAACCCTTCCTAAGACCAGTAAGTACATTAACAACCTAAAAATGTATTGCCTCTTACAATGACCAATCAGCAGAAAATATCGTGCTCTCTAGGTTCCTTTGACAGTATACTGTATTCAATTATCAACTTGCAATGATACTAGTGTAAAGGCATATTGGAAGATTGAGTGCTGAAATTACAAAGGTAAATGCAGCTGGTGAATAGACTATTTGATGCACCTGTTTGAGATAATAATAATAATAATAATATTGGATATTTATATAGCGCACATATCCAGCATGCATGGTTCTCAAGGCGCTCCAACTAAGGTCCATCACTTGATCACTGAATTCTGGTCACCTGTTTCATTAATCCTGGTGCATTTGAGTGATGAACCTGATATGGGATAATATGAATATGTGTGTGTTGAACGAAAGTGATATTTGCTTTCTGTGCCATGTTTGGTACTGTCCTATGACCAAGTCCTGGGGGGCGTTTCACAAAACTGGTCATCAGTGACATATGTTAGTTTTTGTTATAAGCTACTGAAATCCTTGCTTCTGATTGGTTATCAGCAGATTTGTCACTGATTTTTTTTTGTAATTTGTCATTGAAAAAAGGCTTTGTGAAACACCCCCCTGATCATCTATTCTTCCCTGATTTGTGCAATCTGATCTGTCTTGTCTTTGGTCAGTCTCCCTTTCTCATCCCTCTTCATATGCAGCCCATCTTAATAACTTGTTCTCTTGTGTATTTGTTACACATCATAACCATCAGAGCCTGCTGCTTTCTATTATCACTGTTTTGAGTTATTTCATGCACTATCACTCTGCCGGCACGTTGCAGGGACATCCCAGTTTAGCTGTATAATAAACTGCCATCGGGATTATTTCTACAAGGTACAAGGTATTATCCAGATCCTTACATGTAAAACATTTCTATTATCTTAACCTCTCTCTACCCAGGAGCTATGCAGTCGTCTGGCGGTCATGCTGAACTCCAACCTCCAGCAGCTCTGTGGCCCAAGGTGCAATGACCTTCGTGTTGAGAACCGTGAGAAGTACGGGTTTGAACCACGTAAGATGCTTGACCAACTGACCACTATCTATCTCAACCTAGACAGTAAAGAACTCATCGAGGGCATCGCAGCGGATGAGGTTAGTTGAAGAAGGGATAGCATTATTCCGGGATCATTTTTTCCATTGTCACATTAACAATTTCAAACTTGATTTATTTTGTACAGTGCATATCATATATTAGCCATGACAACAAAATAATTATTTCTTTTTTGGAGAGGGGTAGGTAAAGAGGTGCATGGTTGCAAGTGACATTCGGATTATTTCTTATCACATCACATGAGAAGTGTTTATGTAGAGTTATAAATATCAACCCACTGAAGAAAATTTCATTCCAGTTTAAAAGTTCCAGATATACTGTATCCAAAATTTTAAGAATAAGCATGTCTTTTAAAGCACCGGTATCCGCCAGCTCAGGTGCACTTGGCAGAGGTCTAAACAAATTAATAAATACATCTGGTTCAATCAATAATCAATTTACATATTGAAGGTTCTCCAAATTGAAGAGGTGTGTCTAGAGCAAGTTTTTTTTATTATGGATTAAAATGGCAGGTTTGAATGTTGCATAATGCAAGTACCAATAGTAACATTAGCCAAAACCCATCTAATGGATATATTGCATTTTGTGTTATTCCCACAGCGTTCTTTCTGCCAGGACATCTTTGCGAAGCCATCCGCATCATGAACCGCAACAAGATCAAGACCTCGTCTCAGATCCAGCAGTTCTCTGATCTATCACAGAGGGCTCATAAGATGGCTGAGATGAATCGACAGACTGACCTGGATCTAGAGGATGCCCCTGATGAATTCAGAGGTGAGTGTTAACCTATAGCAGTTTTTAAAGGGACTTGTTAACATTGTTCAGATGAGAGAAAATGGTGCAAGGTAGTGACTTCAATGCTAGATGTACAATTAAAGGTATCTGAAAGTTTGAGTGAAAACAGACTATTATTAATGATACAAATTGGGAAAAACTGATCTGATCGATTCCTTAATTCTCCCAACTATATTACAATTTAATTACATTTTAGGTGAATGTAAATTGTCACAAAGCAATGAATTGGCTCTGTATACCAAGTGTTGAAAGATTTTTTAAAATCCCATCTTATGTCTTATTTTCATAAAAATTCAAAAATTGGTTAGGAGAATTTACTGCTAGAGGGTGTTGCACAGTGACACCTTCAAAGAAAACTATAAATATCTTTGTGGTTTGAGTATATTTCAGGATTTTTTTTAATGTTAGAGGGTTTGTACAGTAGAAGGAATATAATAAGTAACATTTCATACCAAAATTACGCAGTTTTTTCATCAACTTTCAACAATGTTACCGAGTCACTTTAAAGGTCTCAATGAAGCAGTACCAATTATTTCTACTTTCAACTCTCTCATAGTTTAATTATTGACAATCTTGCGTTTCTGGTTATGAAATTCCATTTCAAGAAAAACTGGCCGAAAGTAATTTTGAAATGTTTATCATACAGAAATAGACCAGCTATATTGTAAGTAAACTAAAGTGCTAACTGTTATACAATTCTGAAAGAATGACAGCTCTTGTCTCCATTTCTCGATATCTTGTGAAGAAGCTCTTAATAGCACTAGTACTGTACGTGATGGATTTATTATGTTCCATGTTTTGTTTGACCTCACTGTGGACAAGGAGGTTTAATTTTGAAAGTAGACTCATTCTATTTCTATGCATGAAGCAGTTCTCTTATCAACCGTTAACTCTTATCGTGCCATAATGAATACAGCCCAGTGCCACAGGGCTAATCCCCATTGTGCCAAGCCACAAATCCCCCCTGTGCCAAGTTTATTTTGAGATAATCTTATGCGCGCAAGCACAGTACAATGAGCATGAACAATAACTGCTATTACGCACCAAAGCAGTGTCGCGCTCGCGTGAGTTAAGCAGCCAATCGATAGCGCGCTCGCGTGTACAAAGCACTATAATGGTAGCGTACATGCAGCCTTATGGCAGGATATGAGTTAAGAGCCAGAAAGGTGTAGAATGATTTGACTTGCTACCCTCTGCTTCTAGACAGATGATATAATACAGTTTTGAGTCACCTTTCTGTCCGTTTCCTGTCATCATTACAGATCCACTGATGGCAACATTGATGGAGGACCCAGTGATCCTCCCATCAGGCAACGTCATGGATCGTTCAGTTATAGAGCGCCATCTGTTGAACTCGCAGACAGATCCGTTCAACCGTAGCAACCTTAGTAGTGATATGCTGCAACCAGGTAATAATAATGATAATAATAATATTGGGTTCTTGTATAGCACTCGTATCTGTCAGACTTGACACTCAAGGCGCTCCGATTATTACCCTGGCTTTAGGTAAGAAGTAAAGCAATTTTGATATCAACTTCCAGACTTTCAGCTTTCAGGATGCCGGCTTAAAACCTATGAAAACCTATGAAAACATATTGTACACAAACTTCTCATTGGTCCAGTTTCACTAAGTTTCATGCAGCAAAATGAATAATTATTGATTTATTAGTTTTTATTTTTGTATTTATTAATTTGTTATTAACAAAAGCATTGCAACAAAACAGGAGACATTCTAGATGGTCTGTCCCACATAAATGTTTATTACATTTAGAAGTCTACTTTAGCAGCCACCTGTGCAGAAAGACCAACTGTCTGTAAAGACAACTTCTTTAGTTTCCATAAAATTATCCTTTATCATCGATACCTGTAATATAGAAACCTGTACATTAAGACCATATGATTGTAAAGACCACATTTCTTGTCTCCCTTGAGTGGTCTTTATATACAGGTTTCACCGTTTTGTAATCATCATTTTTTTTCCCTCCTTTCTTCTATCATTCCAACAGCCACTGAACTGAAACAGAGGATACAAGACTGGATCCACTCCAAGATGAAGAAAGAGTGATGATCTAGTGAGAGTCAGACCAGAAGTCCTACAACTCACTCAAGCTTCAGCAATGAAAGATGATGTAAAAATAGCCCATTTTCCTGCTTTAAGAATTGGTCAGCTTTGTAGGCCTCATGAGAACTTAGTGGAACATGAAAAGAACATTATTTCAGATGTTCAAATCAAATCCTATGGGGTATTTCAAAAGCAAAGTAAAGTGAGGCGAGAATAGGCATTGTAAAAACTGCTATTTATTTGGTGCTGGAGCATTGGTCAATCTTGCAGGTCCCATGACAAGATATTGAAACATGAAAAAACAAAGACACACTCAAAATATGAAGATATAAGACTACATTTGTTTGCGTTTTTCAAATTACTTAGCCAAGCTTGGTTCAAACTGCCAATTTATATTTGGAAATCCGCATTTCATATGACTCGAGTCTACAATGTCTATAGATCAATTTTGGTTAATAACGTATACAAAAGATCACCTTAGGATCGTACTCTGCTAAACAAGAGTTAATAATATCTATTCAAAACTCTCAAATCATTGAATGAAAACATTCACAAAGCACTTTGTTTAAATGTACATTGACCATACAAATTATCTATATTATAAACTTATCTGTGAGAGGTTGGGTATGGAGATATCTTTAGCCAAGTGCCCAGGAGGGTGTTTACTAAGCCTAGTGTTCACTCCTATCCTTTTAACAAAGTGTTAACACCTCTCTGCCATTCCACAGACAGTATGCTTGCAAAACTAGGAACATTTACATGCATAAAACTTTTGTAAATTTCTCAAGTGCTGAAGATTTGTGAAAGTTTCATGCTGCAGAACAGTGGTCCCTACCAATTTCTAGGCTCTAGTTTAACAACATAATTCTGCAGACTCCTTTGCAAATGCTCTGCATTTTAACTTTGTGGTTGCCTAGGTTATTTTGTTTTTCCTGGATCCATACAGTTGTAACCTTTGCTATATTTTGTTTTTCCATATTTTAGTCTCAGTTTTAAAGGAAGGAGATAGTTCAGAGAAGGAGATAAGTATGATGTTTTCTAGTCTCTATGCAACAGTGCAATTATAACTTTCACCAAAGAAGGGAGAAAGTATGTAGTATAGAAAATAATTTCTTGTATACATCTTAAAGAGCCCTGATCCTGATCTGATGTTATTATTGTATACCTTATAACATTTTTGATAAATGCCCATGGATGAGTGGTCTAAGTCATGTTTCTCATGTATATAAAATCAATCAAAAAAGATGTGCTGGGGGTAGAATTCTGATGGAGTTGTTGAAAGTTTGTGGTACTAGAATTGTAAATAAGAATTTCAAAAAGTAAAAATCTATGAGCTGGGAAGCTACACATCATTGCTGTCCATTTCTGTCCAATTCCATTCTTGGATATAGAATAATATGATAACTCCTACAACAGGGCTTTGTATACATTCAGGATGAAGAACTTATATCCCTCCCCCATGTTAGAACAGTGGTCTTGGGTTGCTGAATAACAAATTGTAAAAAGCTCTCTTCTGTCATCTCAATTAGAAATGGAAAATTTATAGCACCTCCCCCTCCCAGCCGGTGTGTTTTGAAGCCATGGATTATCTTCACCTGTTGAGGTATAAGCATCCCAGATTATTCATAGACACCTCATTTGATATTCACATTTGATTCGTTAGAAAGAATTTTAGTCAGAACGGCATCATGATGTGTATACTTTGTATGCATGCCAAAAAGGATTTACCATTTAAACCATTTTGGAGAATATTGTTAAATTGGGAAGCTATTGGAATATTATGCAATGATAGCACATACCTTGAATGTGTAGCTCTGATACTTTGTGCATGTACTGCTAAGATATAAATATGTTGATGTAGGTTTTTAGTAAATTAAACATTATAGGTACAGGATTTAAATTGTGAGAAAGATATTACTTTCAAGTTAAATGTCATGTCATCCAAAATGTTGAGACATTGAGTGATTTTTTGACATTTTATTAGCAGGCTTTGATATTTTTATCTTATTTTGTTTTTAATGGAATGCAAATGAAGTAAGAGTATCATCATAGATGTGGGGCTTTGGGAGTCTTGTTAAGGAGGATTGATGAATTGTAGAATTTGAAAATGGAGAGAATATGCTGATACCTGGGGGTGTTTCACAAAGACTAAGATTGACTTTAAGTTGGACTTAAGTATGACAGGCCGTTCATGCCACTGTTTGCTCTTACCATTTACTGGCATTTGTCTTTCAAGGGACACAAATTGTGATCTCAAATCTACAGAGTTTACATTTTTTGATAGTTCATTATTGAAGGAAAAATATTATCTAAAGATTATAATTTAGAGACCAATGGTGATAGCAACCAATGGCATGAATGGCCCGCCATACTTAAGTCCAACTTAAAGTCGATCTTAGTCTTTGTGAAACACTCCCCAGGACTCAAAATTGAAAAGAAGTCCTGTGTGATTCAAATGTAGACTGTGATGAATGCATTATCTGATTAGATTGATGTGATTAGAAAATTAAAAGAAGTCCATGTAAAATAGATTGGTTTAACTTTATATCCTATGTTCTTCATTCTGGGAGGCAGGGTGTAGGCACAAAAGAGAAAGAGAGAGAGAGAGAGGGGGGTGGATATCATTTTGTTTCTTTCCTCCTGCCATTTTCTTTCCTAGTGAATTTGCTACTTCCTTTTTAATGAGAATACGATATTAATGAGAGGTTTTCTATCCCTTCGATGTATATCTCTCTGACTTTCACAATTGAAGTAAACAAGTGTGATAGAAATGAAGCAATGTCATGAAGGAACTTTGTCCCTTATTTCAGTATTAACCTGATCTGACAGTTTGTAGAAAGAAATGAGCTGAATCAGAATATATGCTCAATCGTTTGCTTTTGTTTCCCTGCAGTTGGATCCAGACGTATATTCCAAGCTTATGTATATTTCGCGATGCATCATTATTGAGGATTGTTTTTGCCGGTGGTTTTTTTTTTTTTTTTACGTGGAGGAGTAGCACAAAGTATCATTGGCTGTTCATAAGATATAACACCCTGTGTGTGTTGATATATTTATTTGAGTATTTAAATGATGTCTTCAAGGATATTTAACCAAGTGTCCACTAATGCATGTTCATGATGTAAATGAGTAGTCTAGTAAGATCTACAGTTAACAACTAGATTATTCATGCTCCTTGTAAATTTGATGGGTTTGTGAGGGTTTTTTGTTACTAAAGAATGAAAGGTAGAATGGTTGAATTAGGATCCTTGTCGAATACTTTAGATGAAAGCTTTAATATGTCACATTCTCAAGAAACAAATCGGGATGAATCAATTTTTCACATACATGTACTTAGAAAATTACAAAACTTGTTAAGGTACGGATAATTTAGTTGTTAACTGTATGATTCTTATTTTTTATTTCATTTTTTATTTAATCCTACCTGTAAGGAAAGAGAATGTTTTAACTTAACACCATCTAATCCGCAGTATATTTATGCAGCTATGTAAGTCGTATTGAAAATAAAAAAGACTATTCCTTATTGTCTTAAGTCTTTCTTTCTGCATAAGCGCTTTAAGGACATGTTAATGTTCTTTATGTTAGTACCCTTAAGATTTCTAAGTCTCTAGAGCAAAAAGGGTATGAATCCCGACCTTGCAAAAAGTTCATAAAATGGAGACCTCCTCAGATCTCAAAGTATGTGTACTTGTTCATTTACCAGGGCAGGAAGGCTGTGATTCACAAAGGAGGTCCTGCATCCAATGAATGGGCTAT